>JASDQU010790194.1:90441-119768 GCA_032191745.1 Picea mariana | reverse complement strand
CCTAAGGAAGTTCAGGAGCTACTAGATAACTTTACTGATATTGTAGTGGATGAGTTGCCAAACTCATTGCCACCTATCAGGAGAATCAGTCACCATATTGACTTGATACCAGGAACAAGCCTGCCAAATAAAGAAGCATACATATTGATGCCTCAAGAGAATGAGGAGGTGAAGATACAGGTTCAATATCAGTTAGATAAAGGATTGGTCAAAGAAAGTCTGAGTCCATGTCTAGTGCCAACTATAATAAGTCCAAAGAAGGATGGAGGATGGAGAATGTGTATGGACTTGAGGGCCATAAATAAAATTACCATCAGATACAGATTTCCATTTCCACAAATGGATAACTTGATGGATTTCTTGAGTGGAGATAATTATTTTTCAAAAATAGATTTGAAGAGTGGATATCATCAGATCAAGATGAGAGAAGGTGATGAGTGGAAGACAACATTCAAGACGAATGAGGGGTTATATGAATTTTTGTTTATGTCGTTTGGCTTAACGAATGCCCCAAGCACTTTTATGAGACTGATGAATGAAGTATTGGAGGATTTCGTTGTTAAGTTCATGATTGTGTATATAGATGATATACTGGTGTTTATAAAGAGTAAGGAGGAACACTTGAGACATATAGCATTGGTGATGATGAGGCTGCAACAAGAGAAGTTGTTAATCAATTTGAAAAAGTCCTCTTTCTTGAAGACATAACTCATATATTTGGGTTTTGTTATTTCTTCAAATGAGTTGAAGATAGATCCCGAAAAGGTGAAAGAAATCAAAGAATGGTCATCACCAAATAACATCTTTGAGGTAAGAAGCTTCCATGGGTTGGAAAGTTTTTATCAGAAGTTCATCAGGAATTTTAGCGAGATTAGTGCTCAGATGATGGATATAGTAAAGAAAAGACACAAGTATTTCAAATGGACAGAGTAGGATGAGATGAGCTTCAATGTATTGAAGGAGAAGATAACTGAGAAATCGATTCTGGTTCTACCGGATTTCGGAAATACATTTCAGGTAAGATGTGATACAAGTGGAGTTGCAATTGGAGCCATCTTAATCCAAGACAACAGATCTGTTGCATATTTCAGTGAGAAGCTGAATGAAGATAAACAAAAGTACTCGACATATTACAAAGTGTTCTATGACATAATCCAAGAATTGAAGAAATGGATACACTATCTTGTACCAAAGGATTTTGTTTTGTATAGCGATAATCACACTTTGCAATTCATAACCAAATAGGAGAAGTTAAACCAAAAACATGCTAAGTGGATAGAGTTTATCCAAAATTTCACTTTTGTCATTAAACATATTTCTGGAAATGCTAACAAAGTTGTTGATGCATTAAGAAGGATAATTTTAATTCTACAAGAATTTCAAATCAAAGCCTTGGGGTTCGATCACCTTAAGGAAATGTATCACAATGATCCAGACTTTGGAGAAGCATATGAAGCATGTGCGAATCCTGTACTCAGAGATAGAAGCTAGTGGGACGAATATATGATTCTGGATGAGTTGTTGTTCAAAGGGTGCCAGTTGTGTATACCCAGATGCTCGATGAGGGAGAATTTGTTGAAGGAAAAGCATAGCGGAAGTCTAGCCGGACAGTTCGGCGATGAAAAAACGTTTTCCCAAGTAGCCAGTTCATATTATTGGCTAGGTATGAGGGAGGAGGTGAAGAAACTTGTGAAAAACTATAAGATTTTTTAGTACGCTAAGGGGAAGAAACAAAACAGTGGATTTTATCAGCCATTGCCTATTCCAAAGAGGCCTTGGGATGCGATAAGAATGGATTTTTTGTTGGGATTGCCAAGAACACAAAGAGGAAGTGATTCCATATTTGTGGTGGTGGAAATATTTTCAAAGATGGCACACTTTATCCCATTCTAGAAGACTAGTGATGCAATGCATGTTGCAAAATTTTTATTCAAAGAGATTGCGAGACTCCATGGATTTCCCAAGAGTATAGTTTTGGACAAGGATACCAAGTTTGTTGGTCATTTTTGGAGAACATTGTGGAAAAATTTGGGGCTAGATATATCTTTTAGTTCTGCATATCATCCACAACTAGATGGATCGACCGAGGTGGTGAATATAAACCTAGGAGATTTACTGAGGAGTTTGGTCACTAAACACCATAGTCAGTGGGATCAACTTCTAGCACAAGCTGTGTTTGCATATAATGACTTAGTGAACAAAAGAACTGGGAAATGTCCATTTCAAATTGTGTATGGAATGAATCCAAGAGGAGTTTCGGAGTTAAGAGATCTGAAGCAAAGTGAGTATACAAGTGCAAGAGCAGAAGATTTCACTGCAGAAATGCAGGAACTTCACAATCATGTTAAGGAGCAGCTGAAAAATACCAGCAGTGAGTACAAGTGCAGGGTTGATCAACATGGAAGAAGGCTTGAATTTGAGGTTGGAGATCAATTTCTAGCACATCTAAGGAAATAAATATTCTTGAGGGGAACATATAATAAAATAAAGTTGAAAAATATAGGGCCATGTAAAATTTTGAGAAGATTTGGCGAGAATGCTTATTTTTTAGAATTGCTGGAAGATGTGGGCATATCACCCATATTCAACATTTTAGACCCGTATATTTACAGGGAAGATGGTGCTGAAAGAATTGAAGATCAGGGGAAGATCCAGTGTAAGAATCATATTCCTGTAGCCGAGAAGCCGAAGATGGAGAAGATCATGGACCAATGAGTTGGTAAGAAGACCAAGGGGAAGACATATTTTGAATTCTCGATGAAATGGAAAGGACAACCAACAGAAGATGCCAGTTGGGTTAATGAAGAAGATATCCAGAAGCATGGAAGACCGGTGCAGGAGCTCATGGATAGGAGTCCATGAATTTTCCAGCCAAGGGAGTATGATGCAGGAGCATTGCCAACAAAGCACAAGCATGGAGGACAGTTGGGTGCACATTTCGAAATATTTTGAATTTCAATTTGATCAATGTATTAATGAGATATCTGACATAAATTTTTAGTTATAAATGTCTTTAAATGTTTGAAGGCTGAACCATCATGACATGTTTATGGGGGAATGTATTTTGATTTATGGATCAGATCTCAGTACAGATTTGAAGCTGCGCTCTTATCTATCTTACACAATATTTATTGTAATAGGCATCGAGTAGTTGATATCTTTTAATTCCATTTAAGATAGCATAGAATAGTTGAAGGGAATGCTCAAAGAGCATCTCTTTGTATAAATCTTTGTAATATTTCCCAGTAGTAGAGTTGTTGTCAATTGTTGTTGTTGTTGTTGTGAATAGAGAAGAACCGAGCAATATCTAAACCTACCTGATATAGGTCGAGGAGTAGTGAATAATAGTGTATGTATGTATACCAGTTTTAGTGGATGAATGTAACAGAGATATATTGTCCCAAATGTGTGCATGGGTGTATCTGTTTGAATGAATGGTATAATTTCTATTATTTTTAAATACTCTGTTATTTCTGTTCTTGAATCCATGAATGCATTTGCTTTGTTGAATGTATGAGTTATTGTGTAAAATAGAAAAGTCAAGGTATTTCGTTTCTGTGAGCGGGTGCAAGTTGTGCATAGTGTCCGCAAGGAGTGCGTGACTGAGTTTGTTTCAACTCTAAAGCTCAGGAAAGATAGTGGAACTTATACATATGCCAGTAGTGCATTGACTTCTGCAAGGAGTGCAGAATAGAGTTTTTTAGACTCAAAATATCAGGAAAGACAGTGTGATACAACCATAAGGAAGTTAAAAGTGGTTGGGGAATAGTCGCAAGGAGTGCGAACTCATTCTCAGAGCGAGTGAGAAGATAAGTATGTTGCAAGGTGTGCACAGGACATGAATTTGACTAAGTGTTGAAGAGGTTGTTCAGAGGAACAACTCAAAGAAGAAAATCTCAGGAGGGAGAGCGGCGAAAATCTTCAAGTAGAGGAATCCTCGTGTGTGGGTAAGGTAATTTTGGGTACCGCAGGGAACCAAGGAGTCTCTCTGACTCAGTACCTTAACGATCCAAGAGTGGGAGGTCGCACCACACTTGAATACTTAGGGCCTAGACTACTACAACAATAATGACTAGCACCTCTATCCACCACTACAACCATTTAATGGAGCTTCAGATAGAGGCCAATGTTTCCTTTTTTATGTATGGAAAATAATTATACATATGTATTAGATGTTGAATATATATAATCATTCATATTCTATCGATTGGGTTAATCCATGAATGGATTTGTTGCTTCCCATGTGGAGTTTGTTTTATTTTGTGGGCATGGCCAACAACCAAACATGGAAGATTTTTCACTCCAATCCTTTGAAATTATGGAATTTGAACCACCATTATTCCACTCTTACGTCCAAATGATATGGTTCGTATGTTATCTTAAGAAAAATGATTCACATTGCATTCAATAATTTCATTTTCCTGGAGGAATTCATATTGAAAATTTGCAAGTTTTTCTATTATTAAAACTCCATCTCAAATCTACTAGAATTCCCTACAACAACTAAAATGATTCTCCAAAAAGATTCATATGTTTCTCCTTGTAGAAAATATTCTTTCATCCAAAAATATTCTTATTAAAAGAGTAATGTGATCAACACCAACACCCTATACTCATGATTTCACATCAAAGATGAATCTCTAAGTTTTCAAGTGCTAGGACATAGATAAATTTAGTCTCGGATCTACATATTGATGGAATTTTGAACAAGAAAATAAGAAAAATAATTATTGGATTTTTAGCAATCTTCATAAAAAAAAATTGTCACCATATCTGTGAATGATTATTTATTCTTATGTAGTATCTCTATTTCTTCTTCTATAGTATATATTGTAGGGGATATATTTTATTCCATAGAAACAATTGTAAAAACATTTGTAGCAACATAAACTCTACAAAAATATTATGGAAGAAACATCAAAACTAATAAAATAAAATGAGATGTGTGAGCTTTGTTTTTGCATCACGGATCCTCCTATATCAAACACCCATGATTGGAATATTTTAGAATCTTTCTCAGACACTAGGCTAATAGAAATTGCAGACTAGATATCCTACTTTATCCATAACTATTGCTAACATCCACATCATTTATTTCAATGTATTGACCCAACACTATTTTCCATCTACCCCACATTTTAGTATTTCTTCCATTCTATGTGAATTTGTTTGACAAGGTTTCACTACCTTATTTTATTTTACCCCATTGGTGCTTATTCCCTTACACCACTTGCACTTAATGGTGATTATTGCAGACCAGCCTCCCTGTTAGACACCATTACCAATTCTTATTGCATGTGACACAAAAGTATACTATTCTTCTCAAAGTCATTTTTTCCTTTAGTTATTTCCCTCATGGACACTTCCTCCACTTTATTTTTTGCATTTCTTGCAAGCATACAACCACATAAAAAAATTACAGGAATGTTAAGCCCTCATATTATTGTTATGGATAAATCTATCCTATGGATAAGATAGATCTTCCTTGGATCTTCCCTTGATCCAATAAAGACAATGGGGTATAGATATCTATAGGTTTTCCTAGATCAAAACAAGTTTTTTCCTTTTTATACTAGAAGAAGGAAAATGGCATACCTTTTTCAACAAAGTTTGTTATCTCATTTTTGTCAAATGCATCTCTCAAGATCCAAATCATGCTCTTGAGATCTTATTCTTGCACACAATAAATAAACAAATACCAATCTATGAATCATATAAGTGTTAGGAAATCACAAAACTAGTGTTGATTAATTGGGTTGGTTGTCATTGATGTCAAACCTTGAAAAACGTTTGGTAGTGAATTCCGATAGAACAAAGGTTTAGGTAATGGACCCAAGTTTGTTTGATGTATAATGGTATTCTTTTTTATATATTTATAGTTAATACTATTCTATATGGATAGTATATGTCATGACATTTCCGGTGGTATGTGAAACGTCACATAACTCCTCACAGTTAGAGAGTTATGGCCATGTGAAGTTGGAGAAACATCATGAGTCATCTAGAAGCCCCAAAAAGTCAAAGTGTTTGCAAAAGAAATTATTTAAATAATAAATTTAATGGAGAACTCCCTAAAATAAGGATAGTGGGATTCTACATGAAAGTATGAATAAGAGGCAAGGCTCTCTCATTTAAGCACACTTGAACATATTGAATATATTTTGTTGTGTAAGGCTTATTGCAAGTACTCAATGATAAATCTGAAGTTGCGAAATTATGAGGTAGTACAAAGGGTTCATGGTCAAAGTTTCAGAATTGCAACGAATACTAAAAAACCCTAATTTCTGAGGCATATGCAGGCTGACAGTGTATTAGGTTGCATACATGTGGGTAAAGCCATGGAAACTTGAGAATATGAAGATGCAGAGGTTCTAGATTCTGAGATCATGCTCCCAGGAAGGTATACAATGCTCAGATACATCATATCTATCCATTGGTTCAAAAGGTATGCCTTATTTATAAGAATAGTTGGATTTTGATGTATACATAAGAAATGGTTATGGAGATTTAAGGATTCTCCCTAGAGAGACTAGTGGTTGAATGAGATCTTATGTATAAGTCAGATCTACAGAAACAAAGTGCTGGTATATTTATCATTGATACTTCCTGTTAGAGTTTAGGAACATCTTGTATTTATTGGCATATGGCTAATGGTTTTTGTGGTACATGGTTGAGAGCTTGTATTGGTTGATGTATTGAGAGGATGAATATCAAAAAGGGTTTGAATTCTAGATCATGTGAGGGTTATTATACTTGTTCATGATTACACACACTTATGGCACATGACTAGAGAGAGATATAGATTTTTTGGGTAAAGTTTATGTATGAGTATGCATGCACGGGGTATAGATGCAGTCTGGATACAGTCACATGTTGAAGATCTATGTGAAAGAAGTTACAGAGGGTCAGGAGTTTTCAGAAGAAAGAAAACCCTAGTTTTTAGAAGGCATACGCAGGCTGCATAATAGTTTGGTTGCATACATACGTGGGATAGGGAACATACATACGCATGTTGCAGAACTACAGGTCATATATCTGTTGTATTTTGGTTGATAAATGTTCAGTTCGGGTATAGGTTGATTGCAGGGAAGTAGTACAAGTTGGTTGCAGGTCAGTGGTACAAATTGGCACAGTTGTACATTGGTATATCTCACAGTGATAGTGTGAAAATGGTTCCATCATTCTACTTCTACGTTAGGGCAGTTTGACGGGGCAAGGACAGGTGGTTGTAGCCACCTTCCAGTTGTAGCTGGAGAGCATAGGGGTTGTAGCCTCCTTTTGGTTGTAGCCAGAGAATTGGGGAGTTGTAGCTTTCCTCAGGTTGTAGACTGAGAAAATAGGGGGTTGGAGCCTCCTTCCAGTTGCAACTGGAAAACAAAGGAATTTGGTGCTTCCAATGAATGTAATTCTTCAAGACATATAAGAAAAATAGTTATGTGTTTTTTTGCCACTTTGGGTTTCCATGTAAAAACACTGGTCTACTGTGTATGTGTATGATTGCTCATTTGTTCATTGTTTATTTACAATGCAATTATTGGATGATAATGCTACACTGATATAACACTTTCATTATATGGTTAAAAATGATTAAATTTCTCTATTATTGATTCATCCCCCCTCTCAGTAATCCAACAATTGGTATCAGAGCAGGTTGCTTCAGAAATCAGTTTAACCACTGAAAGGTAAATCATGGAGAGCAACAACATGTATAAAAATGGAATACCACAGTTTGATGGACATAATTATGCATTTTGGAGAAGAAGGATGAAAACATATATATAGGCACATGGATTTGAAATTTGACAATTAGTTGTAGATGGATACAAAGAACCAACAGTTCCACCGACAAATGAAAGAGTAGTAAAACTCGGACAAAATAATTCCAAGGCCACAAATGCACTTCTGAATGGTCTTTTTGAATCGGTATTCACCAAAGTTATACATTGTAAATCCACTAAATACATTTGGGACAAACTTCAAAATATTTATGAAGGAGATTCAAAAGTCAAAGCAACAAAGCTTCAAACTTACAGAGGTTAGTTCGAACAACTAAAGATGAAGGAAGATGAGAATATTGCAACCTATTTCTTACGAGTCGATGAAACAGTAAATGAAATCATAGGATTGGAAGAAGAAATCAAAGAATTTGTAATTGTTCAAAAGGTACTAAGATCTCTTCCTATGAGATTTGACCCTAAGATATCATCACTAGAAGAAAGAGAAGATCTAGACTCAATAAGCATGGACAAATTGTTGATTAAGGTTGGTTGTGATTGATGTCAACCCTTGAAGAAAGCCCCGTAGTACAAGGTTTGGGTAATGGACCCAATATTGTTTGATGTAAACATGACTCATTATTGTCTTGTCATGGTTGATAAGAAGTAAAAAATGGATGAACTCCAAAGTGGCCCCATTATGGTAAAAGCCCTCACTGGAAGACGCTTTGTGGAGTGAGATAACCCATGCTTATTTGAAGAATAATGATATTAAGAACAATGAATTTGTGAGTTAAATTATCCTAGATGGATAGCGCTTCTCATGTCGTTTCCAGTGGTATGTGGAACGCCACATAACTCCTCACGGTTAGAGATTTATGACCATATGAAGTTAGAGAACCCTCATGAGTCTTATAGAAGCCCCCAAGAGTCAAATTGCTTTGCAAAAATAAATTATTTTAAATGAAGAAGCCCTAAAATAATGAAAGTGTAAGGGTACATGAAGATATAATTAATATACAAATCTCACTCATAAAAAAACACACTAGTACATATTGTATATATATTTTCTTGTGTAAAGCTTCTTATAAATACTTGTGGATACATCTGATGTGGAGAACATTTGAGGTAGCATGAAGGGTTGATGGAGAAATTCTCATAATTATAGATTTTTTGAGGTGTACATAGGTTGTCGATGTAGAAGGTGTGTACATGATGAGTTATAAGCAGGGTGGCAGTGTATTAGGGTGTATACATGTTGGTAAATCCATGGAAACTAGAAGAGATGAAGATGCAGACGTTCTAGATTCCGAGATCAAGCTCCCAAGAAGGTCTAACATGCTCATATACATCCATTAGTTAAAAAGGTATGTCTTATTTCTATGAATAGTTGTATTTTTATGTATGCATGAGGAATGGCAATGGATATTTGAGAATTTTCCCTAGAGAGACTAGTGACTAAATGGGTTCTTCTATATAAGTCAGATATATATAAATACAAAGTTGGTATATTTATCATTGATACTTCTTGTTGAGGCACATCTTGTATTTATTGGCATATGGCTAAGGGTCTTTATGGTACATGGTTGAGAGCTTGTATTTGTGTAGTGGTTGATGTATTGAGAAGTTGAATATCATAAATGGTTTGATGACTAAGATCATGTGAGGGATATTATACTTGTTCATGGTTACACATACCTATGACTAGAGAGAGACATACTTGCCTTGAGTAAAGGTTATGTATGAGGATTCATGCACAAGATATAGTTATAGTCTGGATACAGTGACAGGTTACATATCTAGGTGAAAGAAGTTACAGAAGGTCAGAAGTTTTCAAGAAAAGGGAAACCCTAGTTTTTAGAAGGCATACGCAGGCTACATAATAGATAGGGAACATACATACATGGGCTACATAGTATATAGGGTGCATACATACGCGGGATGCATCACTACAGGTCACGTACATGTTGTATATATGTAGATACATGTTCAGTTCAGGTATAGTTTGATTACATGATAGTTGTACAGATTGGATACAGGTCAGTGGTACAGGTTGATATAGTTGTACAACAATATATCTCACAGTGACAGGTTGACAGTGGTTCCATCATTCTACTTCAGGGTGGCAGGACAAGGCAAGGACAGGTGGTTGTATCCACCTTCCGGTTGTAGCTGGAGAACATAGGGGGTTGTATCCTCCTTCTGGTTGTAGCCAGAGAACTAGGGAGTTGGAGCTTCCCTCAAGTTGTAGCTTGAGAAACTAGGGGTTGGAGCCGCCTTCCAGTTGCAGCTGGAAAACAAAGGAAGTTGGTGCTTCCAATGAATGTAATTCTTCAAGACATATAATAAAAATAATTTTGTGGTTTTCTCCTGATTTGGGTTTCCATGTAAAATACTGGTGTACTATGTATGTGTGTGATTGTTGATTTCTTATTGTTCATTATTGGATAATAATTATACATTGATATAACACTTGGTTTATTTGGATAAAAAGGATTACAATTGCACTATTAATGAGTCAATTCCCCTCTCAGTAATCCAACACGAACTACATGGAATCCTCACAGCATGTGAAATGAGAACTGGACAAGAAAATATAGATATTAAAGAAGAAACATTCAAAGCATCCAAAAGGCCGAAGGAAAAGGGAAAGAAAAAGGAAAAAGAACATAACAAAATCAGTGACATCTTGGAAGATGATGAAGAAGTGGCCAACTTCATCAGAAGATTGAACAAGGGAACCAATGACAGATATAGAGGTAAATTTCCTTTGATTTGTTTTAATTGTGATGGTATTGGTCATTTTTCTAAAAAAATGTTCTCATAAGAAAAATAAGAGGAATGATGAAGATTACTCAAATAGAAAGAAAACATATAAAGGAAAAAGAACCCCAAAGAAATTTTTCAAGAAAATATTATGCACCAAAGAAGACATCTCATCATCAGATGAAGATAAAGTTAGTGACAGTGAGACATAAAGAGTTCTATTCATGGCAATAGAAGACTCTGACAAATAAGACACAGAATAAGAATATGAAGATGTCGAATAATAATATGAAGATGAAGAAGTTAACTACTGCGAAGAAGTTTTGTGTTCCATAGAAGTTATAAGAAGAGGAAAAAGAAAAACAAGAAGATACAAAAGGAAATAGACAAGAAAGAAGACACTCAGGAGCTAGAACAAATGATCACAAATTTGAAGGTTTTGTTGGCCCTTGACCAAGTTTTGAGGAAACATTGGTCATGTTTGACCACTTTTGGGACTTCGACAGGCTGGTCAAAGATGGAGTGACGAGGTGGAGTTGATATCGCGAGATCTCACTTGTTTTGCAGGCTTGCAGACCCAGTGAAGGGTTTACAAGGGTTTATGTAATGGGTTAATGGATGTCGGCCCATGGGTTTGCCCATAATTAGGCCTTTTTGTAAATGCATAAATAAGTAGCTAAGCGATGTAAGAAGTCTGGTTGGTTGGCTATGTGCACGATATGTTGTAAGTGTTAATGTTGGCTTAGTGAAGAGGTCGCAACTTGCTTTGTGCAATCAGAGGTTCTATGCCTTGACCTGATTTTGGGAAGGAGGATCTGACAAGCAGCGCACAGATCTCATGTCCTCTACAGATTTTGTCTCTATGGCTTTGTGCACAGGAGCGACTGAATGTAAGAAGATTGAAAACTAATAAAGAATAAGAAGAAGTTGGTGGATGTAGCCCCACACTGGGGTGAACCACGTATATCATGTGTCTTGATGAGCTTTGTGCAATATGAATTATGTTGTTTATATTCTTAGTGCTATTGTTATAATGTATGATGAAGGCATATGATGTTGTTTCTTAGTGATTAATGGTATTAAAGATAAATGAATGCTAGATCTGAGCTAACGTTATGTTCTAAGTGATTGAAAGTTCTTGATATTTATTGTTACTGCGTTGATCTATAATAAGGGTTTAATCTCTGATGTGAATGAGACTCATAAACTAATGCATATTGTTGTCTAAGTGCTCTACTAAGTGTTGTAATCACAGACCTGTGTCCTAGCTTGGTTGTAGACACTTGAGTCCTGCAACCCCCCTGCCTCTACATCGGGTGAGACTTCATATGCTTTGTAGGTGTTGTCGAAAGGGATGGTAGTTAGGGTTTTGTTGGTACGTTGTTGAAGCGTTGAACCCTGGGTTTTCCCCTATGCCAACAAATGGTTCCATTGTCAGGACATGAAACTGTGATTGATAGGAACTGAAGAAAAGAGAAAGCTTTTTGCGTAGATCTGCTATTGTAGTGCACAATATTCTAATTGACTTGCGAAGCCCTGTGCTAAGAAAGAAACTTGATCTGAAGAAAAGAGGTAAGATCTTAAAGCTTTGTGCTCTAGTAAGGGTAAGATAAGTGGAAATTTTTGCTTCGAAATCATGAATCTAGGTATGTTTGATAGATTTTGTCCTAGTCTGAATAGTAGGGCCCAGTTAGAAGAAGGAATTGATGTGAAGAGAGAAATATATGTTATTCCTATGCATAGAAATAATTTTTGGACTAATAAGTGGATGCATGAACCTAGAAAGAATTTTTGTAGATTGTAGGTCCAACATTGTGGTGATCCCAGTGCGCAATACAAGAAAGGTTGGGGATCATTTAAAAGAAAGAGAGGATTGACACTATGTTATAATTGCAGAAGATCGGGACATATTGCTAAGGAATTCCTTGGTACATGTCCTATTTTTCTTTATTGTAAAGTTATTGGTCATGGGGTTGAGGATTTTCCAAGGATGATTGTTAAAGTAGAACAAATGAATATGAGTCAAGAGAATAAAAGAATGTTAGAGAAAGAATTAGAGAAAGATCAGACTATGTTAGTACAATTAAAAGAAGTAATGTATGATCACAAAGACATCAGTTTACCAAAGATACTGAAAGAAAAACAACACATAGTTACAAGAATAGAAGACTTCGACATAGATTGTGTATTGGATGAAGAAACACACATGAATATTATGCCAGAAAACACTTGGGAAATTTTGGGAAGGCTTGTTATGATACCTTAATTGGGAATGATAGGCTTGTTTAAAGTAAAGATGATAACCCTATGTGGAAGAGTTACTAATATACTTATGATTTCTCATGAAACATCGACTGAAGAAGAATTTAAAGTCATTAAATTTGTTGAGAACAACACCCCTTTTCCACTTTTATTAGGAAACACTTGGATTGAGAAGGATCAGATTAGAAGGAAAGTAGAGGAAGAAGCTACAGAATAGAAAAAGAAAGAACTAAGGGACTTCATAACCAGAAAAATAGAGTGACTAATAGAAGAACAAGAGGATAAGTCGAAGCAACAGAGGGCAAGAGAATTAGCTGTCAAAGTTGAAAGAACACAGGAAGGCTTGAAGAACTTATCCACGCAAGAAAAAAGTATAGCCACCCCAGAAATAGTAAGATAAGGGACATTGACCTTAGAATATGTAAGAGGACATTAGCAGTGCAAAGTCCTTTCACCTGGAGAGAATAAGAATAAAAATGGGAAGAGGATTCCAGAAATTGTTAGAGAAACTGATATCACACCATAGTGGATTGATTCGTATTGATTGACACATTCCTTCCCTTTTGAGGAATCTGTTATGATGATTTATTATTTAACCCATCGGATGCTGCACCTGGACCACTTTTTGCCACTCATGATTATCCAATCTACCCGAGAATTGATTGTATATCGCACTATGCTTTCTAGACCTCACCATCTGTGGGATTACCTCGCTTATCCATTCGCCTACCCGATCTATTTGTCTACAAGTGTGGATGTCAGACGAACCTAGCGCATTAGAGATATCTGTTGGGGATATTCTTACGAAGATAATGGATGATAGATAGTTTTCTGTAGGAATACAGGCGTCATCGACTGCGGGACTGCAAGCATCCACTTTGAATGGATGTCATTATAGCTGTGCTAACCCCATAACTGAGAAGAGAAGTAAGCATCACGATGATATTGCTAACACGAATAAGATCCCATTGGTATTGCCATATTACATACCTCCTTTGGCTGGCACAGTTAACTGCGATAGAATCCCACATGATTTTGAGTATATGTTGATCATTGTGTACATCTTGAAGGGGATACATGTAGTTGGAACCCAGTTGGGACATATCCCAGCTATGAATAACAACGAATTTAATCTCAAAGACATAAATAACTATGCCATTCTCGCGCCCCATAGGTATTTAATGAAGACGACTGGAAAGAAGCCGCGCATAATCTCCCAGGTGTGCATTAAGGAGTTGGCGTAGTCCATGATACTCAATGTAATGATGTTCCCTCACTTTGGCTGACATCAAGAGGTTAACTCTTGTGTTAAACTCCTCTGGTTGTTTTATCATGCAGGATATATGTGGCTCAACATGCACATCATTGTGGATCTAGCGCTGATTGACCTTATCATAGGACTGAGCATGCAGGGCCCTGACCCTCAACAGTTCTACCTAAGGAAGACTTCAGATTGCTCTTTGGCACAGTGCATAAAGGAGGATTATGGCGATGTAGAAAAGGGAAAGCGAGGCTACAAGGTATCCTCTATCCAAGATGGCACAATATGCCTCATTTTCCAAATTATAGCAAGCAATATTGTCCTAAAGAATCGTCCAACACAGGTCACTAGATTCGTAGTAGACCTCGCTGGGAAGTGCATGGAGGGGATGCAAATGAACTAGCTGAGTTACCTCGTCAACAAGCTCGCAAAAGACTACCGTGAAGTACAGGATCAGGGGTACGAATTCCATTTCAATTGGTTACTTGTATTTATCACATTTGTTGCTTGGAAAATGCTGGAAGGAGCGACATTTACAGAATTTGAACCATCGGAGTCGTTGGCCATAAGGTTCTCCACCTTGTGGCATATGAATGCCATGTCGAAGCAGTGGAAGTCGAATTTTGTGTTACATGCCTATTACCAATAACTGAAGCGTGCTATTGAGTCATTTCCATGCACGAACCCCAACACATTTCACCAATACAGACCCCTAGTGAAGTTCCACACAGATAGACACTTTATCTATATCATTGCATGCAGGGATGAGAGCAAGGAGGAGTTACAGTCCTATTACAAGTTGGCCGATGAAGACATGGAGGATATCACCAAAGAATGGTTGACATAGTTCCTTATACTGGTTGAATATGCAGGGCTCTCCGACATGGACATCATAGGAAACCCCTTAATCAGCCGGGTCGAGCATGTTAGGTAGAGAAGTGTGAAGAAAAAGAAGAAAAAGGTAGAAGTCCAACATATAGAAATTGATCAGGAGGAAAACGCCTCTGTAGAATATGGATCTGGCTCACCAAAAGGAGGAGCATAAGACCAAGGAAATGGACAAGGAGGAGGGGATGATGGTGAAATGCAAGAATAAGGTGAAGCTAGACTGCCAAAGGACCCCCCTACCAAGGCAGAAACATTAAAGAAAAGGAAGGTTTCCCCACATAAACCTTCGACAAGAAAGAATATGTGCGCCAATAAGCCCAATATGAATTCCATGCTCACAGAGGACGAAGTTGATCTAATCATTGCATCCGTTGAGGATGCTTTAGAGGATGTCCTGTAGTGATATGGAGAAAATCAGGAGACGTTGTATGAAAGAATCGAGAAGGAGCTGAAGGAGATACAAGAAGCCATCCATTCGAGTCGTGTAGTATCTACTGTGCCTTTTTTGTCAAAGATTGCAGAATTGGGGGATGAGCCTGCCCAATTATGAAGACTAGCAGATGCAACAAAGGCTCGACTTCAGTGAGTCCAAGAAGAAAAGGAACAGGCTACATAAGTCTTGAAGAAAGAAAAGGAACAAGCCACATAAGTCTTGAAGCAATAAAATGAGGAGATCTTAGAGAAACTACGAGTTGCATAGTCCTACATAACCGCCTATGAGAAGGAGAAAGATGAAATTTGGGCGATGTTTGAGGAGGAAAATGAAAAGATACAGAAAGAAAAAGACCAGTTGCCTCCAGAGCCGACTGCGGTCAAAGAAGTGGTGACTAAAGCACTTCTCTCTATGTTGGTCTTGGCATAGGAAGAACAAGAGTCAGCCTATATCCAAGTGGGGAAACTCACTGAGGCCATATAATAGATTCAAGCATGGGTAACAGATTTGGAACTTCAAGAAGTACCTAGAACTCTGCAGGAAGTGCGCGACCAAAGGGAGGAAGCCACAAAGAGCACAGTTGGAAGAATCAAGGTCCTCGCCTTTGAATTTAAGAAATTGAATGATCGAAGTGTGCAAACTTATGAATGCCTCACAGAATATCTAGAGTTGAGGAAACTAGAAGCACATCTCCAAGAGGTGCAGCAACAGACATCCACTATGCAGGCACAAATGAAGCTACTAACTGTGGTCGAGTGAATGAAGAGATCATAGGAGCAACATGTAGTCCAACAACATATTACTACCATCCAGAGCAGAGTCATGGAAGTTACATAGAGACTTCAACCGGTACAGGATGAAGCCTACATGATTTTTGAAGAGATTGAAGGACAAGGCTCGCAGCTAGACCAAGTGGTTATGATAGTGGAACAACGTCTGGAAGGGCCAGTTATAGAGAAAATGATTCATGAATTCTCTGAGTAAGAGGCTCTAGCAAAGAAGCAAGTCGATGTAGCTCAAGCTGAGATCGAGGCCTTTGAAGGAGCATTGCCCAGATCTAAGTGACTAAAGATGAGTCACAGGTGAGTGTTGGGGGCCTAGTGGCCCTTGACCAATTTTTGAGGAAACATTGGTCATGTTTGACCACTTTTGGGATTTCGATAGGCTGGTCAAAGATGGAGTGCCCAGGTGAAGCTGAGATCGTGGGATCTCACTTGTTTTTTGGGCTTGTGGACCCAACGAAGGGTTTACTAGGGTTTATGTAATGGGTTAAGGGATGTCGGCCCATGGGTTTACCCATGATTAGGCCTTTTTGAAAATGTATAAATAAGTAGCTTAGCGATGTAAGAAGTCTGGTTGGTTTTCTATGTGCACAATATGTTGTAAGTGTTAATGTTGAATTAGTGCAAGAGGTTGTAAGTTTCTTTGTGCAAACAAAGATTATGTGCCTTGAAATCATTTTGGGAAGGAGGATCTGGCACATAGCGCACAAATCTCCTGTCCTCTACAGATTTTGGCTCTATGGATTTGTACATAGGAGTGAATGAATGTAGGAAGATTGAAGACTAATACAATAGAAGAAGAAGTTGGTGGACATAGCCCCACACTGGGGTGAACCACGTATATCCTGTGTCTTGATGAAGTTTGTGCTATGTGAAATATGATGTTTATATGTTTAGTGTTGTTGTTATAATGTATGATGAAGGCATCTGGTGTTGTTTCTTAGTGCTTAATGGTATTAAAGATAAATGAATGCTAGATCTGAGCTACTATTATCTGCTAAGTGATTGAAAGTGCTTGATCTTTATTGTTACTTCGTTGATATGTAATAAAGGTTTAATTTGCGATGTGAATGAGACTCATAAAATAATGCATATTTTTATATAAGTTCTCTACTAAGTGTTGTAATCACAGATCTGTGTACCATATTGGTTGTAGACAACTGATTCCTGCAACCCCCCCTGCCTCTACCTCGAGTGAGACTTCATCAGCTTTGCAGGTGTTGTCGAAAGGGCTGATAGTTAGGGTTTTTTTGGTGCGCTTTTGAAGCGTTGAACCATGGGTCCACCCCTGTGCCAAAAAATGGTTCTTATAGAAACTACGAGTTGCACAGTCCTTCATAAATGCTTAAGAGAAGGAGAAATATGAAATTTGAGCAGTGTTTGAGGAGGACAATGCAAAGATAGAGAAACAAAAATGCCAACTGCTCATAGAGCAGACTGCGATCAAAGAAGTGGTGACTAAATCACTTTGCTCTATGTCGGGCTTGGAACAGGAAGAATAAGAGCCAACCAAGATCCAAGTTGGGAAGCTCTCTCATTCCATTCAACAGCTTCAAGCATGGGTAATGTATTTGGAACTTCAAGCAGTACCTAGCTCTCCACAATAAGTGTGTGACCAAAGGGAGGAATTCGCTAAGAGAGCAGTTGGAAGGATCAAGGTCCTCACCTTAGAATGTAAGCAACTGAGTCATCGAAGTGCAAAAACTTATGAACGCCTTGCAAAATATTTGAAGCTGCGAAAAATGGAAGCACAGCTCCATGAGGCACATCAGTAGGCATCCAAGGTGTAGGCACAAATGAAGCTACTCACTGCAGTCGAGCGAATGAAGAGATCATAGGAGCATCGCATAGTCCAACAACAATTTACTGCCATCCAGAGTAGAGTGATGGAAGTTACACAAAGACTAGAACCGGTGCAGGATGAAGCTTGGATGATTTTTGAAGAGATTGAAGGACAAGGCTCGTAGCTAGACCAAGTGGTTATGATAGTGGAACAACGTTTGGAAGGGCCTGTTACAGAGAAACTGATTCAAGAGTTCACTGAGAAGGAGGATCTTGAGAAGCAACAAGTTGATGCAACTTGAGCTAATCTTGAGGCCTTTGAAGGAGCATTGTCCAGATCTAAGTGACTCGGGACGAGTCACAGGTGATTGTTGGGGGCCTGTTGGCCCTTGAACAAGTTTTGAGGAAACATTGGTCGTGTTTGACCACTTTTGGGACTTTGACAAGCTGGTCTAAGATGGTGCACATAAGAGGAGGTGAAATAGAGGGATCTCACTTGTTTTGTGGGCTTGTGGACCCAGCGAATGGTTTACTAGGGTTTATGTAATGGATTAATGGATGTCGACCCATGGGTTTACCCATGATTAGGCCTTTTTGTAAATGTATAAATAAGTATCTAAGCGATCTAATAAGTCTGGTTGGTTGGCTATGTGCACGATATGTTGTGAGTGTTAATGTTGGCTTAGTGCAAGAGGTTGTAACTTGCTTTGAGCAAATAGAGGTTATGTGCCTTGACCTAATTTTGGGAAGGAGGATCTAGCACGCAACACACAGATCTCCTGTCCTCTATGGATTTTGTCTTTTTGTCTTTGTGCACAGGATCAACTGAATGTAAGAAGATTGAATACTAATAACGGAGAGGAAGAAGTTTTTGTATGTAGCCCCACAGTGGGGTGAACCATGTATATCCTGTGTCTTGATGAGCTTTGTGTGATGTTAATTATGTTGTTTATTTGCTTAGCATTTTTGTTATAATGTATGATGAAGGCATCTGATGTTGTTTCTTAGTTCTTAATGATATTAAAGATAACTTAATGCTAGATCTGATCTAATGCTATGTGTTAAGTGATTGAAAGTGCTTGATCTTTATTGTCACTATGCTGATATGTAATAAGGGTTTAATCTGTGATGTGAATGAGACTCATAAAATAATGCATATTGTTGTTTAAGTTCTCTTGTAATCACAGATCTGTGTCCCAGCTTGGTTGTAGACACCTGAGTCTTGCAACCCCCCCTGCCTCTACCTTGGGTGAGACTTCATCTACTTTGTAGGTGTTTCTGAAAGGGCCAGTATTTAGGGTTTTGTTGGTGTGTTGTTTAATCGTTTAACCCTGGGTTTTCCCCTATGCCAACAACTTCAAATAGAATAAGATAAAAGAATTGAAGAAGAACTCAAAGAAAATCTAGAAGAAGGAGACAAGATCATTGGAAATTTTGAAGCAGAGATTGTCACATTAAGAAAGGATCTTCAAAATAAAAATATGCAGAACAACTCAAAAGTTTGGATGACATTATCAGCAGTCAAACACTCCATCATGAAAAGTACAAACCTGGATACAATCAGAAAGAAAAGGGATCAAGCTCCAAAACAACAAAACAAGAAACATATCCAAAAAGATAGGTAGAAACAATCAAAGGGGATATGAAGACCTACAAAAAAGATTACAGGGACACTCCTCCACTAAGAAGATTCAAATTTCAGAATCAACGACCAACAAATAGGCCTCAGGAAGAAGCAAGTTTCAGAAGAGAAACTCCTTTCGGAATATATTCAACTCTAACCAAGTATCAAACTATATTTTGTGGTTTATGTTACGCATGTAATAATTTTGGACATAAAGCTATGAATTACAGAGCTAACAGGAGGAACACAAACAACTTTGAAATTCATACATAAAAGGGTTATCCAAGAAGGCCCAGTGAAACACAAAGAAGAAGTTACAACAGGTTTGAATCATTGAGCACTGAAGTGGAATGCTACAAGTGTACCAAATTTGGACATATGGCCAAAGATTGAAGAATGATAGTTCCTCCTAGAGAACCACAAAAAAACAAAAACATTCATAGATAGGAACCACAGAAGAAAACATGGATAAGAAAGCAGAATCAGTATAGCAATGAAGAATGCACACTCGCTCTACAAGATAAGCAGAAGAAACATGGTTGGTATGTTGATAGTGGCTACTCAAAACACATGACAAGTGATAAAGACAAGTTTCTTACATTAATAAAGGAAAGAGATGGATTAGTCTCCTTCGAAAATGATGATTCAACTAAAATCATTCGGAAAGGCATAGTCAGAATTGGAAACAAGAATACCAAGGCATAAAATGTTCTACTAGTAGACTATATGAAACATAATTTTCTAAGTGTGAGTCAAATGTGTGACCAATGTCATAAAGTTACTTTCGATTCACAAAAGTGCGAGATAAGAAAAGAAGGTTCAGGAAAATTGATTGCAACAACTGCAATAACTTCAAGCAACATATATGTACTAAGTGAAATTGGAAATGAAAAGTGTTGTCTAGGAAAGGAAGATGAAAGTTGGCTATGGAACAAAAGAATGGGCCACATACACTTTGATAACCTTGTCAAACTCAACAAAAAGGAATAAGTTAGAGAAATGCCCCATATTACGAAACCAACCAATACTTTATGCAAGCATTGTCAACAAGGAAAGCAAACAAAGACCAAGCTTAAATCAAAAGAATATTCAACAACAAGACCACTAGAAATTGTGCATACTGATCTAGTTGTACCAACTACACCAAAGAATTTAAAAGGTGAGAAATATCTTATGTTATTAGTTGATGATTATACAAGAATGACTGCAGTTTTCTTTCTCGGGAATAAGTCACAAACTTTTAAAAACATCAAATTCTACAAGGAAATGGTTGAAAATGAAATGGATTCAAAAATCAGATGTTTGAGATTGGATAATGGGTAAGGCAGGTTATGTTTTGTTCCAAGATATAATCGCATGTTACGATGGCTTACGATTTCTGTTGCTACCATTTCTATATGTTCCTGACTCATTACTTTGGCACCTGCACAATAGACATGTTAGTAACAATATATAAGAGTAGTTGCAAAGAGGCAAAATAAATATAAACAAAATGCAAAAAGAAAATATTGAACTATGCTACTATGCTACACTACATGCATTGAAATTAGAATGGTCATTGTTAATCCTAGCTAACAAGTTAATAGTTATGCGATTTATTGAATTACATAGTTGATATGCATTATTATATAGTTTGGAAATGGTAATATGTGATGTTGGTGGTGCTCTTGGCAATTAAGGGATGTTGGTTTCGATGCATGGTTCAATTGGATGAATTAATGGATTAGTGGGATGGCGCGTACTAAGGAATTGAATGATTTTGAGTGTGGAGGCGATGTGCATTTACTGCAAGTCACTCCTACTCCTTCCATTGGATGCCACCCTAGTCGGGATATTGTTCAACTATGGTTTTTTGTGGTTAGATTCTGACTTTCAAGCAGAGGAAGAACCGCTCAGACAAGCTCACGTTTTTTAGGTTCTTTTGGTTACAGGTATGTATTTTCTCCATCCATGAATATGCTCTGGTTATGAAATAGTTTTTGTCTTGGGATGTATGGGTATGTGATTTCCTTAAGGATGGCAACTGTGTAAATTTGTGATATTTTTCTGGAATGAATCGTTGATGGTTTTCATTGCAATAATGGTTGAAGTCACATTGTTATTGGTCGTTCTAAGTGTTAGAAGACATAAAGGCTCTCTTTCATCATTGATAGGT
The DNA here is from genome assembly GCA_032191745.1 of Picea mariana. Classification (NCBI taxonomy): domain Eukaryota; kingdom Viridiplantae; phylum Streptophyta; class Pinopsida; order Pinales; family Pinaceae; genus Picea; species Picea mariana. The sequence goes on along the minus strand of JASDQU010790194.1, from coordinate 98,100 downwards.
TTAATTGGATGGTTTCATTTGGAATAGAGTGGATGATTGTCTCCACGCATCCGTATCACCATACCTAGTATTTTTTTGTTGTGGGGTTTACTGGTTTTGAAATCCCTTGTGTCACTACACATTGTTTCACTTGGGTATGGGTTGTCCATACTACTGATGGTTGTGCAGTGGTATATATTTCTTCTTCTTGGCTTGGTTTCATATCAGCGTTGTTAGTTGGTTGATTGGGGGAGCCATGAGGGTTATACCCTATGTGTTCTAAGTATTGTTACAAGGCCAAGATGGAGCCTTACTCCTCTGTTCAGAGTCTCTCCTATCATGGGAATTGCCACCCTGTCTACAAAATCATTGTGGCATACCCTGTGTGTGCACCATTGGTCTATGAGGTTCTCACACGATGATGGGAGTCAACTCCAGTCTCCCTGTGTTGGTATATAGAGCAAACCCTTATTTTCTCAAGCCCGGGTTTTGATAGAGGGAACCGTAACAACCTATCGGGTATATTGATGGTTGTTATGAGTTGTTGGGTATTGTCAACAGTGTTCAGTTTTTGGCTCATCTCTATTGATTATGTTGATAGTGGTGTTGGTTGTGGTATTTAGTCACTGCATTGGTTATTATGAAAATCAAATTGATAATCTCAACATAGAAATTTGGTAGATTGGAGAATTGGATTGAATTCATAGTTGTTGTCTCTTACATTGTAATTGTTGAATTATTAACCCAACATTAGTTTACGATTGATTAATGCACAATGGTGCTCATGCATGATGCGTGGGTATGTGTGGCATTCCTATAGTATGATAGGTTGAGTAAATGATTGTTGTGACTGTGTGTTTTAAATTTTCGAATGGGAATATTGTAATTATGGTAATCATGGCATGGCCATACACAGTATATGTTATGGATATTATATTGATTGCACCATCAGAAAGGGTCACGGGCTTTTTAAAAAAAATATGGTTTTGTTTATTTGATCAATTCATAAGATGATATCAGGGTCTCTATTGTTAGCACATTATATTAATTGATAGCCCAACATTGTGTATGATTAAATTCAGAGTAGTTGGACCTGTACAGTCACAGAGATACTCTGTGAATGGTCTGTGTATGACTTAAAGTGGTGATTGTTGTTTGTGTGTTTAAATGGCAAGTCAAGATCTTTGAAATTAATAATGGATTATTGTATTTCACTGTCCACTATGTTTATTTAAGGAATATTATACATCTTAACAGAGATAAGAACGAGTGTTGTGGCAGTATGGTATTATTACAATTCAATTTTTGATGGAAAGTGGTTGATGAGTTGACACTGAACAGAATGGAAATAAATGAATGTTTATTCATTTCGGTATTGTTTTAAAATATTAATTGGATAATTGAGAAGAACAAAGCTCCTCTACAGATTTTTGTGGAATGCACATTGTCTTGTTTTGATGACAATTTGTTAAATATTTGATTATGAACAGTGAGCAAGTTAATGCACATAATTGATTGAATTATACACAGTAGTTGTTCTTTTGGCACAATTATCATTTTGGTTGGTATGGAATGATTTTATGGATTACTTGATTAATTTTAGGAACAATACCCACTCTCTTTCCCTACCATTATTTCTATTTTCTCCAATTACAACCCCCTCACCTTCCCACATCCATTTTTCACCTCCCATTCTTAAAATTTAATTACAGTTAAGAGAGTTCTATTTTGAAACAGTTTGAAATCACAGTTTCTTGGTTGGAAGACAATAATATATTCTTTTATTTACATTACAGTTGATGGTTTTTTTCTTTGATCGATAACCATGATTCTTTTCCCTCTCATTTTATCAATTTTCGCTCAATACAAACCCCTTGCATATCCTAGAACCTTTGTTCACCCCCTGCTCATCGATAATAGTTAAGAAATTTGTATGGATTGGATTGCATGAGTCTGATATGTCACTGAGCCAAAATTTATTTCATATTTTCAAGGAGTTGTCAAGTATGGTTGTAAAGAAAATATTTTTTAATCAATCATGCATGCAAGAATGAGCTTCTTCAGCTGAGGTATCCATGGCAGAGACAACAGAGGGAGAGGTAATTGGAACAGAGACCCAAGAAGGCCAACATTCTCCATACTCTTTGACGCTGACTCACAAGAGTTAGTCCAGTTGTTTCAGGCCAAATTTTTCAATTGGATTGGGCTAGGAGTGGTCCAACCTAGGCCTGAAAGGCCTCCCTTCCAAGCTCCACAATCCCTTGGTATTCTTGTTCCCCCTCATGTCTCATTGCAATCCAAGGTTCTCGAAAACGATGGATGGGAAGAGATTGTCCACCCTGCAGTCTCCCAACATCGTGGCTGGCCCAATTTGTCTTTACCTGCTCCCCCTCCTATTAACCAGATTGTCCAACTACACCTGTTCACTCACCAGTTCACTCCTCTCATGATAGAAAATGGTTGAGAACCAAGGCTCACCATGCCCTTGACAAAGGAAAGGCCACTGTTGCGCCTTCCTCATCTTCCAATGGCTTTGATAAATCTGTGTCTTCCCAGATGCATTTGAGGGACGATTGTTCTCATGTGATCAACTAGATTAGGCCTAAAGCCTCTACGCATCTAAAGGAAAATTTAGAAAAATCGAAGGGTGACAACAACAATCAAGGAAAGATTGCATCTTAGAGTGGGAAATATGGTTTTTGAGTTTTTATGTTATTTATTCTTAATGACAATTGACTTCAGAAGTTTTGGACAACATATTTTCTTTGGATATACAAGTAATATATTTTTTGAAAATAATTTCAAATATCAATGAGATAAATTGTCAAATGTTAATGTGATGATTGGAGTCACAAGGAGGGGTGTTTTTCTTAATTAACTAGTATGTTATGAATGTAAAGAGTTAAAGGGATTCACAAGGGGTCCCACCTACTAGTTATTATATAATTTTAAACCTTATTATGATTATTACTTTTCCCCCTAACTAAAAAGTTGGTTGAGTCTTTTAATTAACTTAACTAATGAGGTGGTTCAACTACTTCAACCAATTCTAATTTCATTAAAGGAAAAAGGAAATGGGGGAACCAGAGGGGGGATATAAGGAGAAGCATACTAAGGTTTTTTGTTTGAGTTTATGCTGAGATATTTCAGTTTTCATTCATTCCTTGATTTATCACAAGCCTAATTATTTTTTATGATAGCAGGGTCTTATTGTAGACATCAAGATTCAAGGTTGAACTACATCATTCAGACACTTGTTTTTTAGAGGTGTTGATCTATCTTTGATAATCTGTGTAGACTTGTATGTTTGTGAATTACTTTTCATGACTCACAAAGGCTATCGTGTAGATTTGAGTGGGAAGCAATCTGTGGCAAGTTGATCCAGATTTTAGAGTTCAATTTTTTATTTTTTGTTAGAGGTCCTTTTGTATGTTCCATTGGGGATGTCTAAGTTTGACTTTGGTCTGAAATTTCTGCATGAAATTTTGTAAAAAAAATGAATCTTTGGTGAATTGGAATGAAATAAAGGATTGGTTTATGTCTCATCTATCTTGATTATCATCTTGGTGTATTTACTTTTGTCTCTACATTTATTTCAACAACTATTATATTCAAAAAATCATATTAAAATGAATTTTCCAGCAAGCTTTTATTTGTATAAAAGACTATCCTAAGCACTTGTAATAAATACTTGTGAGTTAGGATTTTATTTTTGATGGCTATAAACATAGGGTGACATTCTTGTCTATTTTGATTTAGCCAAGTAGAATCTGAAAATGCTTGAGTAAGATCATTTCATATCTTTTTCTCAACATTTATTTGGCGACCATACTGGGGAGATCTTCAATATCTCTCTGGTTAATTTTTATACTCAATCTTCATTGATAAATCTATTTTTATGATATTGATTCTTTGACTGTTTTATTTCTTAATGACTGTGCCTATTGTAAGGCAACCCAATATTGATCTCGATCTTCAAGATCAAACCAACATTACTTTGAACCTGTTTAACACCATTTTAGACACTGCCAATACCCATGATGAGATTAATCATTCATGGGCATCAATTGAATGAGATATTAGTGCCCAAGAATGTTTGGAAGCTAGATGTAGACAACCTAGAAATCATCAGTAACCTTCTTGTTTCTTCAGTTTTGGCATTTATTTCATGTCCTTAGACTCTCGTGTTTCTAGGACAAGAAGAGGCTTATCACCTAAAATTAATCCTATTTATGAAATAGGAAGAAGAAACATTGTTTTATCTACCCATCAAAGTTATCTACGGAGAAATTTGTTTGATTCATACAATTCGTCTTTCTTTCCCTCATCTATCATCCACATGATGGCATCTAGTGGGGGCTCTGGTGGCACTGGAGATTCTTCCCCTTCTCAGTATTCATCTTCATCAGTGATTGGTAGCTTATATAGCCACCATATCCCTATCCAATCTACCACAAATCCCACCAAAGTCATTAAAAAGTATGGGCTTTTTCAATTTGAATAAGATGCCACAACCACACCATGGCATGTGTCCTCTCCTCTTAATCTAGCACCTGCTACGCATCCACTTCCTAAATTCAAATAACATCTTCCTAGGTTTTCAGGAAATAACACTGTCACTACAAACAAACACCTGGTGGAATTTTCTAATGCTTGTCACAACATAGGAGCCAATGAAAATGATACTTGCATGCGCTTATTCGTCAATTCCTTGGAAGGAAACGTTGTGGCTGATTTCTTTGAACTTCCTCTTAATATTTTATCTACTTGGGATGATTTAATCTATTGGTTCAGATCCACTTATGGGCAATCTAAAATCCCAACCGAGAAGTTACGAGAATATAATAACGTCATCTATAAAGATGGAGAGACCATCAAGTCTTTCAACATGCGTTTCACTAAGATATAGAATCAGATCCCTAAACTCATTCGACCTCAGAACCAAGATTCTTTCATGCAATAATACAATGCATCACCTTCCCCCTACCATCATAGGCTTGAGGAAAAATCCATCGATAATCTAGGTTTTGTTCTACATACTTGTTTAGAGTATGAAGAACATCTTGAAAGAACAGGTCTTCCCTAGGGAGAATTAGTTTGATAGACAGACATGTCCGCCCTCTTACAACTAGTACAAGATATGAACAATCATATGATAGCATTCGAGTGAAAGGGGACTGTCTCACCTCTCACCCCTGGAGCATCATCCTCTTATGCACCACCCATTAGAAGTCCAATTGAGAATAATTTTTCAGCCTAAAGCTATCTTGCCTCGAAGTTGGTGTAAATTTTGCGAGGAACATCACGAGGAAGCCACATGTGAGGTAAGGAAGAGTGCCAAAGATAAGATCTTTGGTAAAATACCGTAAACCACTATCGTTGTCCTAGTTTTTTCATAGCTATAAGATGTCATGATAATCAATACCAGGAACAAAGCCTATGCTCCCAAGGGAAAATTTGATCCTCCCCGCAATTCTTCTAGCCCAAGCTCATCCTCACCCGCTTCTACTGTGTAGATTCCTAAGGTTCCTAATAGTTAAGGAACAACTTCCCCTCTCCCCTCTTCCAAATACAATATCTTGAATTAGTTTTCCAACATCAAAGAAGATGCAATCCTCCTAGACATGGTTGTTGTCCTTGAGCAGGAGATGCATCTGAAACAATCCATGGAAGGAAAATCTTTCATTGTAGCCAATCTTTCCGAAGAGGTAAACGAAGAGGATTCCTCTGTAAATAAAGTAGGTGTACATACCTTTAGATACTCTGTAAAAAAAAAACCATTTTATATTTCTGTAAAGATTATGGATAATATTGCCCATTGTTGCCTCATTGATGGCGGTTTGGGCCCAAGTGTGATGTCGAGGATTATTATGGAATATCTAGGCTTGTCTTGTACAGATGAAAATGCTAGAATCATGCTCTCCTATGATAGCCTACAAAAAACAACCATAGGTGAGATTAAGGATGTAACCTTAGTTTTGTGCGCAGACCCTAAAATAAATACAACCCTTAATATTCAGGTAATTGATATGCCAGTAAGAAATTACTCAATCATCTCGGGAAGATATCGGCAAGCCTTAATGGGTGGATACCTCTCACTCGACGGAACAAATTTATCCATTCCTTGGAATGGTAAGAATATCATAGTCCTTAGAGAGGGAAGGATATCACCTTATATAGAGAGTGTCCCACAGCCTAATGTAAACTATATCAAAGAGGATCTAGAGGTGTATTCCATATTCACTAAGGAGGATAACATTCCCATGGAACAAATTGATTCAGTTGATGGTATGTGGAACATGCACTTTAATGGTTCATGCTCTAATGAAGGTAACTGAGCTGGCATTATCTTGATCTCTCCTATTGGGAAAATCCATACCTTTTCTTACAGGTTCGAGTTCTCTTGCACTAACAAAGTCATTGAATTTGAAGCTTTATTATTAGGCATTGAGAACGCCTATAATCTTGGTTGTGGTCACCTTTCAGTTTTTGGGGATTCTAAGCTTGTTGTGAATATTGTACGTAAAATTTACTCTCCTAGCAACAATTTGATAAAACGATACACCCAAATTGTTTGGGAACTTATCTCGAACCTATTATCTTTCAATATCACTCATGTTAAGAGGGAGTCGAATTCAATGGCTGATCAGTTAGTTGTCTTTGCATTTTATCCTAATCAACAACCTTTTCCTCATAGGCCTGATTGTTCCTTTCAATCTATATATCATCCACATGTCCCTAACAATGTAGAATCTTGGCAGGCCCTCCCTAACGATGAGAGCATTTGTGATTTCATTCAAGATGAACCTCTTAAGCCCAAGGAAATTATATCCATAGAAGACAACATGATTCCTAAGGGATTGACTCCTCTTGAGAGTGTGTTTTCACTGGGCGAAGTAGGCAATAAAGAGAAATAGAGAAAAAAGGAGTCAAGAAGGAAGGTGGTTGAAACCATCTCCTTGAATATTGAGGCACTTGAATCTTCAAAGAATATAAAAATAAGTACCCAATATTCTGATAAAGAAGAAATGAAGTTTGCCAAGCTACTTGGTGAATTTCAAGATGTTTTTGCTTGGTATTATAAGGATATTCATGGTTTTGATCCTGGTCTTATACAACATTCTATCCCCATCGAGGAAGGCATGAAACCAACTCAGCAAAAACAAAGACCTATTAACTCTGCATTTAAAGAAAATTTTCAAAGGGAGTTGGAAAATTTCTTAAGGGTTGGGATTATTTTTCCGGTCTACTCCAAATGGGTTTCCAATTAGGGATCCATTCCGAAGGCTACTGATCATATTAGAACCTGCATTAATTTTCTCACTTTCAACCAGGCTATTACGAGAAATCCTTTTCCTCCCCTCAATATGAAAATTATTCTGCAACAGGTTGTAAGGTCACAGAGGAGGCCCTCCCTTGACAATTTTTTGCGTTACAGTAAAATCAAGGGAAAAGGGGCAGATGTTCAAAAAACTACTCTTATCACCAATCAGGGTACCATGACTTATAAATTCCCATTTTTTGTCTTACCGGATGCAAACACCATTTTTAAAAGACCTATACACACAACCCTTGATGAATTAATCAGTATCCATATCTACCTTGATGATCTAATCATATACGTTAAGGGGCTGATAATTACCTAAAAGTTCCAAGTGTTATTTCTAGATCATTTCAAAA
>JASDQU010790194.1:17633-90353 GCA_032191745.1 Picea mariana | reverse complement strand
CGAAAAGTTCTAATGTTGTTTGGTTTTTTTGTATACTAGTAACCTAGCTCTGCTTTCAATTTTTCACTATTTTCTTTTTTTCTTTACAGTATCTTGACTTCTTCTTTCTGTTTTTAAATTTCCCCACTGCTTCAGGTTTCTTTCATTTTATTGCTGATGTTTTAATCTTGCAATTTTACTTAGGTCATGATTTTGTTTCCTACCATATTTAGTTAATTTGGTCAAAATAAGTTGTTGGATCAGTTCTGCCATAGTAACACTCCTGCAAAGCATTGTTAGTCAATAACAATCAAGCTTACATAGTTGTTATGATGTTTCCCCTAGGAGCACCCTTGAATTTGTTATCTACTTCCATTGTTGTCTAGATTTATTTTTTTGGGGTTATCTCTTGCTTCTTCTTTCCTTTTCTTCATCCATTTGAGAATTTAAGAGAGAAATTCCATAAAATTTCTCCTTGAAGTTAAGAACCAATTCTGGTTGAAAGATTATGCACACAATGGTAAAACCCCTCATACTTAACACTTTTCATGAGTTATTCCCGAATTCTGAGTCATTTTTCCATTAAATCCACTCAGTTCCCCCTCTTTCATAATAATCCTGGTTATATCTTCTTGACTTGTTGTTCTTGGTTTGTGAAACCATGATTTTTGAGTTCTAAATCTTTTGAAAACAAATTTCCCCGTGGAGTTGCCAGTTTGTTGACGATTAAAATCACAATGAGGATTTCACTTGCAAAGTATTGCTAAAGCCTATTAATTATAAGCTAATGATATATATAATACTAGTAGGTGGGGCACCTTGTAGAGTGGAGATCAAATTTGGTTCTTATTTCATGTTTATGCTGTTGTTCGACACTACTTACATGGTTGATGAAATCTAGGTTTTATTGGTGATGGATAAGGCCTATTGTGTGTTGGTTCTAATTGCAACAATTGAATGGTGGGTAAGGCATGTTATGTTTTGTTCCAAGATCTAATCGCATGTTACAATGGCTTATGATTTTTGTTGCTACCATTGCTATCTATTCCTGGATTCGTTACTTTGGCACCTGCACAATAGACATGTTAGTAACAATACATAAGAGCAGTTGAAAAGAGGCAAAAGCAGTATAAAAAAAATGAAAAAATAAAAGATTGAACTATGATACTATGCTACACTACATGCATTGAAATTAGAATGGTTGTTGTTAATACTAGCTAACAAGTTAATAGCTATGTGATTTATTGATTTATATAGTTGACATGCATTATTGTATAGTTTGGAAATGGTAATATGTGATGTCGGTGGCGCTCTTGGCAATTAAGGGATGTTGGTTTTGATGCATGGTACAATTGGATGAATTAATGGATTAGTGTGATGGCGTGTACTAAGAAATTGAATGATTTTGAGCATGGAGGTGACGTGCATTTACTGCACATCACTCCTACTCCTTCCACTGGCTTCCACCCTAGTCGAGCTATTGTTCAACTGTGTTTTTTTGTGGTTAGATTCCGACTTTCAAGAAGAGGAAGAACCACTCGGACAAGCTCGCATTTTTAAGGTGCTTTTGGTTATAGGTATGTCTTTTTGCCATCCATGAATCTGATCTAGTTATGAAATAGTTTTTGGCTTGGGATGTATGGGTCTGTTCTTTCCTTAAGTATGGAAACTATGTAAATTTGTGACATTTTTTTGGAATGAATCATTGATGGTTTTCATTGGAATAGTGGTTGAATTCACAGTGTTATTGGTCATTCTGAGTGTTAGAAGCCATAAAGTCTCTCTATCATCCTTCTTGGTTTTAGTTGGAGGGTTTCATTTGGCCTAAAGTGGTTGGTTGTCACCACACATTTATATCACCATACCCAATCTTTTTCTATTATGGGGTTTATAGGTTTTGAAATGCCTTGTGTCACTGCACATTGTTTCACTTCGGTATGGGTTGTTCATGCTACTGATGGTTGCGCAGTGGGTTATATTGCTTCTTCTTAGCTTGGTTCCATCTCAACAATGTTAGTTGGTTGATTGGGCTAGCCATGAGGGTTATACCCTACGTGTTCTAAGTATTGTTACAAGGCCAAAATGGATCCTTACTCCTCTGTTCATAGTCTCTCCTATCACGGGAATTGTCACCCTGTCTGCAAAATCATTGTGGTATACCCTGTGTGTGCACCATTGGTCTTGGAGGTTCTCACACGATGATGGGAGTCGAGTCCAGTCTCCCTGTGTTGGTCTACAGAGAAAACCCTTGTTTTCTCAAGCCCGGGTTTTGATAGAGGGAACCGTAATGACCTCTCAGGTATACTGTTGGTTGTTATTAGTTGTTGGGTATTGTCAACATTGTTTGGTTTCTGGCTCGTCTTTGTTGATTATGTTGACAGTGGTGTTGGCTATGGTATTTAGTCACGTCATTGGTTATTATGACAATCGAATTGATAATATCAGTATAAAAATTTGGTTGATTGGAGAATTGGATTGAATTCACAGTTGTTGTCTCTTACATTGTAATTGTTGAATTATTAACATAACATTAGTTTACAATTGATTAATGCACAACGATGCTCATGTGTGATGAATGGGTTTGTGTGGCGTTCCTATAGTATCATAGGTTGATTAAATGATTGATGTAACTGGGTGTTTTAAATTGTCGAATGGGAATATTTCAATCGTGGTAATCATGGCATGGCCATCCACTGTATATGTTATGGATATTATATTGATTGCGCCATCAACAAGGGTCACGGGTTTTTAAAAAAAATATATGTTTTTTTTTATTCGATCAATTCATAAGATGAGATCAGGCTCACTATTTCTACCTCATTATATTGATTGATAGCCCAACATTGTGGATGATTAAATTTAGAGTAGTTGGACATGTATAGTCACAGAGATACTCCGTGAATGGTCTGTGTATGAGTTAAAGTGGTGATTGTTGTTTGTGTGTTTAAATGGAAAATCAGGATCTTTGCAATTAATAATGGATCATTGTATTTGAATGTCCACTATGTTTATTTAAGGAATATTATACATCTTAATAGAGATAAGAACATGTGTTGTGGCAGTATTGTAATATTACAATTCAATTTTTTATGGACAGTGGTTGATGAGTTGACACTGAACAGAATGGAAATAAATGACTGTTTATTCATTTGGGGATTGTTTTAAAATATTAATTGGATAAATGAGAAGAACAAATGTCCTCTACAGGTTATTGTGGAATGCATATTGTCTTGTTTTGATGACAATGTGTTAAATATTTGATTATGAAAAGTGAGCAAGTTAATGCACAAAATTAATTGAATCATACACAATAGTTGTTCTTTTGGCACAATGATCATTTTGGTTGGTATGGAATGATTTTATGGATTACTTAATTAATTTTAGGAATAGTACCATCTCTCTTTCCCTACCATTATTTCTATTTTCACCAGTTACAACCCCCTCGCCTTCCCACATCCATTTTTCAATCCATGTTCTTAAAATTTAATTATAGTTAAGAGAGTTCTATTTTGAAACAGTTTTAAATCACAGTTTCTTGGTTGCAACACAGTGATATATTCTTTGATTTACATTACAATTGATGGTTGTTGTATTTGAGCAGTAACCATGACTCTTTTCCCTCTCATTTTATCATTTTTCGCTCAATACAAACCCCTTGCATATCCCATAACCTTTTTTCACCCCTTGCTCATCAATAATAGTTAAGCAATCTGTATGGATTGGATTGCATGAGTATGATATGTTGTTGAGCCAAAATCTATTTCATATTTTCAAGGATTTTTCATGTATGATTGTAAAGGAAATATTTGCTAATCAATCATGCATGTAGGAATGAGCTTCTTTAGCCGAGGTATCCATGGCAGAGGAAACCAAGGGAGAGGTAATTGGAAAAGAAGCCCAAGAAGGCCAATATTCTCCATACACTTTGACATTGACTCACAAGATTTAGGCCAGTTGTTTCAAGCTAGATTTTTCAATTGGATTGGGAAAGGAGTGGTCCAACCTAGGCCTGAAAGGCCTCCCTTCAAAGCTCCACAAACCCCTGGTATTTCTGTGCCCCCTCATGTCTCATTATAACCCGAGGTTCCCGAAAATGACAAATGGAAAGAGATTGTCCACCCGACAGTCTCCCAACATCGTGGCTGGCCCAATTTGTCTTTACCTGCTCCCCCGCCTATTAACCATATTATCCAAGATGCACCTATTCACTCACCAGTTCAGTCCTCTCATGCTAGCAAAAAGTTGAGAACCAAGGCCCACCATGCCCTTGAGAGAGGAAAAGTCATTGATGCACCTTCCTCACCCTCCAATGGCTTTGATAAATCCGTGTCTTCCAGGATGCATTTGAGGGATGATTTTTCTCATGTGATCAACGAGATTATGCCTAAAGGCTCAACGCATCCAAAGGAAAATTTAGAAAATCGAAGGGTGACAAAAGCAATCAAGGAAATATTGCATCTTAGAGTGGGAAATATGGTTTTTGAGTTTTTATGTTATTTATTCTTGATGACAGTTAACTTCAGAAGTTTTGGACAATATATTTTCTTTGGATATATGAGTTATATATTTTTTGAAAATAATTTCAAATATCAATGAGATAAATTGTCAAATTTTAATGTGATGATGGGAGTCACAAGGAGGGTTGTTTTTCTTAATTAACTAGTATGTTATGATTTTTAAGATCTAAAGGGAGTCACAAGGGGTCCCACCTACTAGTTATTATTTAATTATAACCCTTATTATGATTATTACTTTCCTCCCTAACTAAAAAGTTGGTTGAGTCTTTTAATTAACTTAACTAATGAGGTGGTTCAACTACTTCAACCAATTCTAATTTTCTTCATGGCAAAAGGAAAGGGGGGAACAAGAGGGGGGATAGAAGGAGAAACATACTAAGGTTTTCTCTTTGAGTTTATGTTGAGATATTTCAGTTTCCATTAATTACTTGATTTATCACAAGCCTAATTCTTTTTTATGATAGCAGGGTCTTATTGTAGACAACAAGATTTAGGGTTGGATTACATCGTTCAGACACTTGTTTTTCAGAGATGTTGATCTATCTTTGATAGTCTGTGTAGCCTTGTCTGTTTGTGAATTAGTTTTCATGACTGACAAAGGCTATTGTGTTGAGTCGAGTGGGAAGCAATATGTGGCAAGCTGATCCAGATTTTAGAGTTTAGTTTTTGATTTTTTCCCAGAGATCCTTTTGTATGTTCCATCGGGGATGTCTAAGTTTTACTTTGGTTAGAAATTTCTGCATGAAATTTTGTAAAAAGAATGACTCTTTGGTGAATTGGAATGAAATAAAGGATTGCTTTATGTCTCGTCTATCTTGGTTATCATATTGGTGTCTTTAATTATGTCTCTACATTTATTTCAGAAACTATTATATTCAGAAAATCACATTAAAATGAATTTTCCAGCAAGCTTTTATTTGTAAAAAAGACTAGCCTAAGCACTTGTAAGTTAGGATTTTATTTTTGATGGCTATAAACATAGGGTGACATTCCTGTTCATTTTGATTTAGCCAAGTAGAATCTGAAAATCCTTGAGTAATATTATATATTTTCCTCAACAGATAGATGAAATGCATACATCGGTTCACATTCAAAACAAAGTAATGCTAAAAAACACGACTGAAAAAACTCCCTACGAGCTATGAAATGTAAGACCAACAATTGTGAAGCACTTCAGAGTATTTGGAAGCAAATGTTACATCAAAAGAGAAGATGGAAGATTGGGAAAGTTTGACTCTCATGTGGACAAAGGAGTACTTGTTGGTTACTCAAGTACAAGGAAAGCATACAAGTGTTACAATCTGAGGTTGAACAAAGTTGTGCAAAGCATCAATGTAACAATTGATGAAATAGGTGAACAAGATTTAAAAGAACAGGAAAATGAATCAATGGAACAACTTTATGAAGAAGAAGTAGAAGATGAAGAAGAAGTAGAAGGGGAAGATGAAGAGGATCAGAAAAAACTAGAAGATAAAGTTCAACAAGTGCCTCCAAAGACACCTAGAAAACGAGTACAGAAAAATCATCCTTCATATCATATTATCAGAAACAAAGATGCAGGAGTTGAGACTAGAAGAAGAATCTGTTCACCATAACAAATGCACCTAGAACTCTCATATATGATTGAACCAAACAATTTTGAAGAGGCCAACAAGGATGAATTTTGGAATAAGGCCATGGATGAAGAATTGGATCAAATAGAGAAGAATGACACTTGGGAATTGGTTCCAAGACCAAAGAATAAGAATGTGATTAGCACAATGTGGGTATTCAGAAATAAATTGAATGAATATGGACAGGTTACAAGGAACAAAGATATATTTTTATGTAAAGGATACACACAGGTTGAAGGAATCAACTTTGAAGATACATTTGCTCCAGTTGCCAGAATGGAACCAATCTGATTTCTCCTAGCTTATTCATGCTCCCAGAAGAAGAAGAAATCAACTTTTCTGAGCGGGGAACTTGAAGAAGAAGTCTACATTGAACAACTAGAAGGATTTCAGTTGTCAGAGAATGCATATTATGTGTGTAAATTGAAGAAGGACTTGTATGGTCTAAAACAGGATCCTAGAGCATGGCACTCTAGATTGGATAAATATCTACAACATGCAGGGTTCAGGAAAGGAAGTGCAGACAACAACCTCTACATCAAGGTAGCTCAAGATAGTATTTATTAATTAAGTTTTATGTTGATGATATTTTTGGAATTACTAATGACAGGTTAAGCCATAAATTTGCAAAGGATATGTAGTATGAATTTGAAATGTCATTACTTGGAGAACTATCCTTCTTTCTCAAACTCAGTATATCAGATAAATTCTAAAGAGGTTATGAATGGAATATTGCAAACCAATTACCACTCCTATGCAAACCAATTGCAAGTTGAGAAAATATGATCATTCAAAGTCTACAAACCAGAGGAAATACATGTCAATGATTGGTAGATTTCTATATGTGACAACATACAGACTAGATGTAATGCAAGAAATTGGACAGGTGTCACAATTTCAAGCAACACCAAAGGAATCACATGTATTAACAGTGAAGAGGATTTTCAGATATCTGAAAGGAACAAAAGAGTTTGGATTATGGTATCCAAAAGAAAAGGATCTATCACTTATTTCCTACATAGATGCAAATTGGGCAGGTTTAATTGATGACCAACATGTTGAATACTCAACACACCCTAAAAGTTTTGCGACTATTTCCTTTTGGGTACCACCCTGTAGTTTACTTTTGATCGTTTTCGCCTCAACTTGAAATTGATCCTTCACTTCTATTATATGTTTCACATTTTAATTGATTAAAATTTCACTTGAACACACAATGAAGAATCATCTTAACTCTAAAATACTTAACAACTACTCGAGGAATCGACGACCCAGTTTTTTTTTCGACTCACGGGAGAATTTCGGCATCGACCGAAGATGATGGTGGCGAAGACTGTTTGGAGATTCAAAGTAGATGAATATTGACCCTCATCAGGGTTGGTTGATGACATGTTTCTTTCCTATGAATAAACCTTGGGAAGGATTTTGTCGAAGACTGATTCGATTGGCTTCTGCAGAAAGATGTAATAATATGCACCACACAAAATAAAGAGTAAACCCTCGATAGCCAACCCCTATATCGTCGATGTCAAAACTTTCATCAATATCCTATCAATGTAAGTACACACTCTGATAATAACTGATCCCTGATTCATTCACCAAGTGATGTGACATGACGAGACATGATGAACCCGGAGAGTGGTAGGTACGTTGAAATTATGATTCTCAATTAATGTGTGGATCACACATTAGTTACTGAATAATGCATGAATCAAAAGGAATTATTAACCTCATCGATACAATGCATATCCATCCATGCCCCTGCCGTCAACCAGTCAGAATTTATCCGCAGAAAAATACGATAGTGATTTATTTTGAATTTGTGTTCATGACTCGTATTAACTAATTGATATGACTGATAGTGTCTCCTAGCTATATTTCTTTTGAGTCATTGTGTATGATTCCATTCTATGCAACAAGAAGTTCAGGTCATATAGGAGAGTGAAGCTACTAGTCCACAGGAAGTGTTCAAAGTCCAGTGAGTATTAAAACCGTTATCTTAGCCAACATCACAGGTATGGGTTCTCTTATTGGATTTTTGTGCCCCATGTTATATATTATCACCCAACGCTGCCCTCCACTCATGCTCAAATGATGTTTTAAATTACAGGAATAATGCCTCCGAAGAAGCCGTCCACTAGGAAATCATCGAGAGCCCCTAAGATGCAGGGATCTGAAGTAGGAGATGGCTCCTCCCCATTAGTTGCAAGGCAATTAGATTTCATTCCCAAACCAGTATCCGTCATTAAGAGAATCACCAAGGAGCCTTTTGTCCAGCCCCCAACTTTTGGAGACATGGAGGCAAGTATTGGAGCCAAGATGGCATTTCCTCGCTCGAAAGAAGTTTTCAAGAAAATCAAGAAAGAGGAACCCATCGAATATGCCTCACATAGCGATATTGAAACGAGGAAGTTCGACGATGAGGTCCTCCTCAATATTCATAGGGCTTATTTGCACAATGTAGCAAGCCGATCTCTAGTCTTTCCATGCATTGAGCTCTTGAAGTGGATCATTGACCACACTGATGCCAAAAGGTTTTTGATTAATGATGATAATGGTGAGTGTGTCAAACTCTTCTTGCCATCATAGGTTTAGAACTACTATAAGCTCAAATATTCTGAGCTAAAGATGAGCACATATTTCGCCTTAAGTTTCTATGCATCACATGATACCAGCAAAATCATGTTGTCTTGGTGGAGAGAAGACAAAAAATTCACAAAACGGACTGTTGGCTGGTACCTAATGACCAATCTTAGGGAACCATACATATACCTCATGGATTTACTTTACAAGTTACATGGGGAAAAATATTGTTTCTGGTTTTCAGAGGCTTGGATGCCTCTAGCTTTTACAATCGCTATTTCAAGAACAGGCTTCAACTGGGGTGCCATCATCTCCAAACAATTAAGCACTTGCTTAAAATAGGCTCAAGAGATGAAGGAGGGAGATACCCCGACCTTCTACATGGCTTTGTATCTACCGGACGTGATCTGTGCTAGGATCTCTTTTGCTGGGATGAATCTGAATTGGCACCCTTTAGAGCTGGTTGTCCATCTATATGTCAACATCATATGGGAAAACAAGTACAAAAAATCCTATGCTATTATCTGTGACCAATTTATTGCACACATTTACTCCTTGATCTTCAGAAAAGAGTGCCCTAGATTATCAAATGAAGCAAAGAAGGTTATAGCCAAAATTGGCCACTGGTATTTGGAAGAATGAGAAACCTACATTAGAGTTTTTGGTGCCACAAGAGCACCCCACTTGTTACCCATTTATGTTCCCGACCGGCTAGTGTTAGGGGAAATTTTCTATCAAATCATCTTGGAAGGATACAATGCAACTTTAGTAAAAGACAAGAAGTGGGATTTTGTACCCTATGGGTTTTATATTAGGTTTTGTGTGGTCAAAGATACTGCACATGCTAAACAACTCGGTCTAGGTCAATTAGAATTTCGGTTCCAAACTAACCTATTTCACAAACACGATCCCAAGGGATTGGTTCTACATCACACGTCACAAGTATCATCGTGTTGGACCTATGCCCATGACCAGTTCGAAGATGAAATATTCACTGAAAATGCCCAAGACTGGAATGTGGTGGCATACAGGAGAGTTGATCCTTGAGGGACCAGGTTTAGAGCTATGAGCCACGAAGAGAAGGCAACATTTATGGAGCAGGCGGTTCAAGAAATTAGCCAACACCTGGGAGAAGCAGTTGCACATGAATTGGCTGAAGAAATAAGCAATCCCAAAGAAGACATTGAATCTGTAGGAATTCACCAAGAATCCCCGGTACAAATCAGGGATCTTCAGAAAGATCAAGATGCATGAGAAAGGGGTATGTTGTTGTTTCAACAAACTAAGTTGCTGATGAAATGGATGCGGGATGAATCATACTTTTTAATAGGACATGAAGCCTCAACTGTTGTTCAGAGTATCCTGACAAAGTCAAATGATCCTTGGTCCACAATCCCTAACAATGCCCATGGGTTGGGCAACCCTGAACCTGCAACATCACTGATCTATCCTTCAGAAGAAGGGACAACTCAACCAGAGACATGTCGGGTCTCGATAGAGACACAAGCGCCCAATCCCTTGAGTACTCTTATACATATTTATAGCAATGACGAGAGTCTGGAACCCACTCACGACACCCTGGTGCGAGTCCAAGAAGAAAAATGTCCCGAGAAAACCACTTCCCCTGAGCCTGAAGTCCAAGACAAGCAAGCCTCATAGATGGAAATAAGGTCTGAAGGTGGCCTCGACATAAGAGAATCTGACAGACAGGAAGTAGAAGCAAGACCAAGTGGCGAAACTCTACAAAAGTGAATCAATAGACCTATGACAGGTGAACAAGTAAGCAATCAGTCTATGCCCGATGCCTCCATCATGCCCAATATTCAAGTCCCAGGCGAACCACAAGCAGATGACGGATCCGCAAAACAGAGCAAAGAAATTTGAGAAACCACTCCTGAGAGAATATACACCAGAAGTGGTCTGAGAAACAACCTCTCATGGGGAGATCGACAGATACCAGAACCCATAGACAAAGTAGTAGAAATCTATTTGATCTCTTATGATCAAAAGAGGAAGGTCATCGTTCAAAGGACCATGAAGAGGTGAAGGATCAATTTGGATTAATCTATCGTGGTTACCACAAAAAAGAACCTAATCATCACTGTAGACACATGCACGTCTGAACGAATTGATGTAGGAAAATCCCTCTCAGATGGCGCCTAGGATAGAGCCAGGAGAGATGAAAAGGAACTAGACAACACCTGGAAGGAGCTCGAACACCTACACCATCTTGTCAAATACTATAAAGGGGCGACACAGACCACTCCATATTTGAAGGAAGAATTAAACAGAGTTTATAATGATTTTAAGAAGGAAAGGCACCTGTTGACTGAGAACATAGTTGAATTTCAGGTGGACAGTCTTATGGCACTCGCAACATGAAAAGAGATGGAAAAATGGCACGAAAAGGAACAGTTAGTGGTAGAGAGACTCAAATACATTGAAGCGGTCCAGCAGGGGCAAGAAAGAGAAAATAATGGAATTCATCTTCTTGGCAAAATTATTTTTGACCGCATGAATAAATCTATCGAATACTGGGTGAAGATGACTCGGGACCCACACCGAGAAATACAAAATAAATGGGCCAAGTGCCAGAAACACTATGGTAAAATTAATAAAATAATGCAAGATGTCGATCTCCTTAAATTTGACACTCTTGATGAATTCACTAACCTAAGCGATGTGTTCAATACGCACTCCATACAAGACTCTCTCAAGGCCAAAGGGTGCACAAAAGTCACCAATGCAATGCTAGGACAAGTGCAACAATTCGCAAGTCATCCGATCTGAGCTTGAGCCATGTTGCAACTGCTGAACTCCAGTTTGGTAAAATACTAGGAATATGCTGCCCCTATGGAACAACATAGGTTCCCATGGGCTCAAACCTATGAAAATATTTTTATCAGCTAGTCTGAATATGAAAGAAGCCACCCTTTTCAAGAGGCGTCTCAGGTGGACTGTTGAAAGAAACTATTGGATGACCACTCTACATGGCAATTTGTGTTTGGCCTAAATTGTATTTAGTCATTAATTACAGTTGAATTTTAGATTATAAATAGAGACATCGACCGATGACTAAATGGTCGATGGTTGTTGTAAGAACTCCCTCTTTTGGCTATTGATAATTATTTTGAGACTGCTGTGAATTGAGAAGTCCTTCTAGGCCAAAGACAAGCTATTTTCATCAGATATATGTGATTGGAGTTGGAGAAGAATTACTTCCTTTCCTGTTCCATGAATGATGTAGTAAATGAGTAAGAACAATTAATTATGTTGTCAAGTTATTTGGTGAAATGTCTTGATGTTCTTTGCTTTAATGATGAGAATAAATCATTGTGTTGTTATGTGATGAATGTTATGGTAGATGAATTATTTTTCTTACCATGATCTTGATTACTTATGTGTTTTCTTCTGTTAAATTATTTTTTTCCTTTCTCAGACAGTAATTAGATGCTCATTTGGTTAATGTATTAGTACTAGGCTCTTTGGCATAGAATCATTGTCTGCATTTTTGAGTAGCGGGTTATCCCAAAACTTGACCTCTTCCCTCTAGTTAAAACCTCTATCCCGTTATTTGTCAAGTTGGTTTATACTGGCTTGCCTCTCTCATATCATCCCCACCCAAGAGAAATATAGAAAAGGAACTCTTGTAATAGAAGGAAGAGCCTTCAATAGAAAACACAAAGCCCATCTATAATTTGGCCAGATCACCAGATCTGGAGAACCATTCCACTCCAAACGTTGCAGAGTCTAATTGGGCCTTGGTGGCGGTTTTGGTTCCTACTATTGAATTAGGAGATCTAGGCCCCATCAACAGAATTGGTGCTAGAAGGAGGGCCACAATGAATGGTTGAATATATAAGTTATATGATATTTCAAACAACCTATAGATTCGTAACGGCCCACATGCATGGCTAGTCATCCGAAAAACAACCCACGCTTACTGAGTAATCTCGAGGTATATAACTCACCCAATTCTGGGGAAGGACCTCTTCACCCTGAAATACCTTATGCTCTCCCTCACGAGGAAGTGAATCAATTCAGAATAATTACCAGAGCCTATGCCCAGAAAATCAACGTGTTTCCCTTCACCCCCATCCTTCCCCGAAGAAATGAAAAAAGAAGATTAGTAGTTAGTACTCTCGAAGAATCTTTTGTACACTATGTCGAAGACTTAATATATTTCACGATTACCAAAATTCAAGAGCCTCTTGATCTAATACCCGAGATGCCAGTCGACAACATCTACGAACATAACAAATTTTCAGAAGAAGAAGAGTTTGACTCCGACTCCAAAGATATGGAAGGGAACAATGGTCATGGGGAATAAAGAGAAGTTCCACTTTGAGACAACCAACCTTGGTTGGCCGGAGACGCTGTGGCCATCCCGGGATGAGTACACAATATTCCTCGACACCTGGAAAAGTTGCTGCCCAAATATGATCCTGAAACTTCAGGTTTGCCTGAAGATCACATCAAGAAATTCATACTCGTGATCAGACTTATGAATGTTCAACATGAAGAATTAGTATGCAGACTTTTCCCATACACGTTTGAAAATTTGGATTCAACGTGGTATTTTAATTTTCCAATAAGATCCATAACCAGCTAGACTAAATTCCAAAAGGATTTTCTAGACAAATTTGCAGAAGAAACCACTACAGGAGCCCTGATGGAGGAGTTGTTTGCAGCCACCATGACCCCAAAAGAAAGGGTCAAATATTTCAATCAAAGATTCATGACCATCCTAAACAAATTCCAGCCTGCGAAGAAACCAACTCAAGAATTGCAAATTGAATTTTATGCCAACGTGCTCCTGGATTCTATTTCCATGTTCATTAAAAGATCTGCCAAACAAACCTATGTAGAAAATTTTGAAGAAGACAAGATGAGAGAATTCCAGATGAAAGGATGTAAAGAAGGTTAGGCTTCTCTGGTGAGGAAAGAAAGCCAACCTACCCCTAGAAGAGGACTCCTTCTGAATAGACCGTCGGGGAAGCTGGCTGAACAAACTCCCGATAAAGGTAATGGAGATACAGAAGATTTGCAGTGCATGGTCAAGAAACTATCGAATGAGATTATAGACATGAAAAGGAGCGTAGGGGAAGGAAACCAAGGCCAAAGACCCTATAAGCCTTTCTTTAAAAGGAATCATCCTTTTAAAGCAATTGAACCTCCCCCAGGCAACTTAAACATTGACCTAGGGAATGTCGCATCTGATTCATTCTATGCTTATCACCAAGAGAAACACTTGGAGAGAGAATTCCCTCAATGGGTCCATGCCATGAATTTAATGGTCAATCATTTTTTGGATGAAGTTTCCCTGAATAAATAGTCAAGCAGTTCGACCATGAATAGTGTAGACCAAGAAGAAGCTGACCCACCACGAGACACAACCATGTTGATATGAGATCTCGACATGATCGCATCTTCAGGTGACCTGTTTGAGTCCCGAGAACAACCCGCAGAGGTATCGGTAGTACAAACACGTAGCAAGGGCCGACCCGGCTCGAAAGATGTCGACGCCCCCCGGGCCTCACAAAGTAAGTTAACTCCTGACCGCCTGAAGATTCCTTTCGCCCACTGTAAAAGGCCTATAAACATCCACACCGAAGATTCCCCTAAACTAGAGTATAATGTAGTCAAAGATTTGAAGAAGCTGAAAGCTAACATCTCATTTATGGACGTATGTAGAATTCCTCAACAGAAGGACTTCCTATTGCAAGCTTTGAATTCGGTAGGAAACTCGACCAACAACAATAGTCAGAACATGACTCTTCCCCTAACATATTTAACAAACAATACAACCGTGAACACCTTCTTAGAAGGTAGGAAAGAAAGGCCTTTTGTACCGCCCTTCCTTTTGACATTTGAAGTCTTCAACAAGAATCTTCACAATTGCCTGGTCGATTCAGGGGCGTCCTGTAATGTCATGCCCTTGGTCGTATGTAATAAATTAGGTGTTGTACCTCTCAAAAGTGATAAACATGTCATACAAATAGACAAAACCTAGGTCAAGGTCATGGGAGAGCTCAAAGACATGATGATTAGGATAGTGACGCATCCTAATTTTGTGCAGGTCATTGAGATCATTGTGGTGGACATCCTTGAGGCGTATGGACTATTGTTGAGCCAAGATTGGTCTAAAAAGATGAATGGATATTTTAGTACCAACTGGGTGCACCTTTGGATACCACTAAAGGGATACAAGAACATGATCAGAATCGATAGGGAAAGATATCTGAAACATACAATCACTGATCTGGAAACCCCAAATGAACCAGCCTCTACCGACTTCCCCATATTGGGAAACTATTCTTTTGATTCTCACTTCAACAAATTTTCTCCTCTCATGTCCAGTGTTTTGGTTACTCAAAACTACGAAATGATATTTCGAGAAGAATCCCCGACACTGATAGGAGATACCCTTTTCTGTCAGAACCCCGCACTAGGAATTATGGAGGAAAGGTCAGAGAATAGAACACGGGTGAGGGGAGAGAAAGGAGAAATTATCGTTCACAAATTTGGACCCTCTATTTTGATGGATCTAAATCATAAGAAGGGTCAGGAGCCATGTGCATACTCATAGATCAGAGGGGTAAACGTCATTTCCTGTCCTATAGGCTAGAATTCGAATGTACCAACAATACCGCCGAATACGAATCTCTAGTACAAGGGTTAAATAAATCCATAGATTTGGGTATCAAGGAATTGAAGGTTTTTTGGGGATTTTGAGATCATTGTTAGAAAAGTAAGGAATACTATTCATTGTAATTCGCCTCATCTTAAGAACTACCAGCAAGAGGTGCATAGGCTAGTGGAGCACTTTGACGCTTTCAATATCACCGTTATCCCGAGAGAAAAAAATGTTCTTTCCAACTCCTTGGCCACAGCCGCTTCTCGGCTATTGCCTTTAGAATATTATGAAGCCTCCTGATTTACTGTGGAGATGCTCTATAGACTGTCAGTGTAGAAAAATATTTCCAATTGGAAGGTCTTTGAAGGAGATGAGAAAATCATAAACTTCTTGACCAATCAAGACAATTTCAAAGACCTGGCCATAGATGATGAAGCATTCTGAGAGCAGACAACGGATACCAATCCCCGAACAAAAGAAAATGTTGGAAAATTGAAAGCCCACATAATCCCCAAGGGGATAGCTAATCTAGAAAGTTTGTTTGATCTAAAGGATCGTTTTAAAGAACCCAAAAATGTGAAGACAGGTAGCTCTTTCCCTCTCCATGAAACTATAAATATTGGTTCTCCAGAGAACCTGGAGAATGTAAATCTCGACAAAACTATATCTAAGGAATAGAGGAAGGCCTACCTCACATTATTTAGGAAATACTAGGATGTTTTCGCATGGTCCTACAAGGATTTAAAAATGTATGACACCCACATCATTCAACACACTATCTCGTTAAAACCCGAAATGAAGCCTTTCCAACAGAAGCTCCGAAAGTACCATCCATCCCTTGAACCTCTCATGTATGAAGAGTTTAGGAAACTTTTAGATGTAAAGATAATTTTACAAGTTAGGAATTCCACCTGGGTAGAAAATCTTGTTCTAGTGAGGAAGAATTTAGGAGAAATCTGACTATGTGTAGATTTTGGGAACCTCAACAGAGCTTAAGAAAAGGACAATTACTCTTTCTCGCCAATGGAACAACTCCTATAGACCGTGTTGGGCTCAGATATTTTTTCCTTGCTAGATGGTTTTTCAGGATACAACCAAGTGTTGGTTTCAGAAGAAGACCGATTAAAAATTACCTTCCGAACCAAATGGGGAACCTTCTCTTATAAGAGGATGCCCTTCAGCTTAATTAATGTAGGAGAAACCTTTCAAAGGGCCATGTATGTGGCTTTCTGGGGACTCATCAATAAGTGTGTGGTAGTTTATTTAGATGACGTAACAGTGTATTTGAGGAATAGAAAATAACATATCCAACACTTAACTCATATTTTCGAGAGATGCAGGAAGTATGGTATATCGCTGAACACTAAGAAGACTATTTTTGGCGTCGAGGAAGGAAAGTTGTTAGGTCATATTATATCCCAAGAAAGGATTCGCATAGACCTCGAAAGGATTAAAGCCATAGCTCAACTCTCTCTCTCCCATAACAAGAAGGCCATGCGGTCTTTTTTTGGTAAAATCAATTTCATGAGGAAGTTCACTCCCGATTTCGCTAAAATCATCAAGCCCTTGCAAAAGATGATTCTCAAGGATTCTGAATTCAAGTGGGATGATGAACAGAAATATGTTTTCAACAATATCAAAGCCACCATTTCCTGAGCCCCGGTGTTGAGAAGTGCTAATTTCAATAGGCACTTTCACCTATATACTTTCGCCTCTGACCAATCGCTCGCCATGGTTTTGACCCAGAAAGATGATGACAACAACGAGGCCCCAATGTCATTTATGAGTACTAATCTTCAAGGAACCGAGATTAATTATCCTACCATAGATAAACAGGCCTACGCGGTCTACAAGGAAGTAAAACATTTCAGATCCTACTTTCTAAAAAATCACACTAAGGTGATTGTGCTGCACCCTGTGGTCTGATCCTTGTTAACTAAACAAGAAATGGGGGAAAGGAGAGGGAAATAGATGGCAATAGTCCAGGAATTTGATTTAGACATAAAGCCTACCAAACTAGTAAAATGACAAGGTCTGTGTAAGCTCGCAGCCGAAGCCCAGGATCAAGAAAATGAAGATTCTGGGTGGAAAAATGAAATGGCACTATGGTGCAATGAAGTGGAATACATCTCCCCAATAGGAGACTCCTTGTACAAGGATTTGAATTACCTTTTTCATCACGGGGCTTGTCCCGAGAACCTCAACCCTAAGGAAATGAGGGCCCTAAGATTGAAATCTGCACAGTATCGTCTTATAAATTTGGTACTCTTCTGGATCAACTATGATGGGGTACTATTGAGATGTCTCGAACGAGTAGACACCGACAAGGTGTTGACGGAACTCCATGATGGCCCCGTCGGAGGACACATTGCAAGGAACACCACTGCTCATAAAATTCTGAGAGCTGACTATTATTGGCCCACTTTGTTCAAATATGCTCATACCTATGCTAGGAATTGTAAGACCTATCAAATGAGCACTGGTAAGGAAAAAAGGGCAGCAATCCCACTTCAGCCTGTAACGGTCTCTAGACCTTTTGAGCAGTGGGGGCTGGATATCATAGGAGAAATTTCCCTTGTCTCTTCCAAGATACACAAGTACATTCTTACTGCCACTGATTACTTCACAAAATGGGCAGAGGCCATTCCTCTGACTCACGTAAATGAGAAAATAGTAATCCAATTTATAAAACAATAGCTGGTCACGAGGTTTCGTGGCCCCTCTATTCTAGTCTTTGATAATGCAACCTACTTCTCTTCTACCGGATTGATGGATTTTTCTCTAGAAAAAGGAATCATGATCAAGTACTCTGCAAATTATTACCCTCAGGGAAATGGTGTGGCAGAATCGACCAACAAGAACCTAGTAAGGATACTAAAGAAGACAGTTATGAAAAACCATAGAAATTGGTATAATCAACTGCATAATGCCCTGTGGGCCAATAGGGTCACACCCAAAGAAGCCATAGGAAATTCCCCATACTTTCTGGTCTACGGACAGGAAGACATCCTCCCAAACGATCTTTATCTTCCCTCTCTCCAATTGGCCCAAGATTCTAATGAGGAACCCTCATCAGCCATACAATAGAGGATCGACACTCTGCTCATGCTGGAAGAAGAGAGATAAAATGCTAAGTCAAAATTCTTGTCTCATCAACAAATACTGAAAAGATGGTTTGATAAACATAAAGCTAAGGAAAAGAACTTTGAAGTAGGATATTTAGTCCTAAAGTGGGATAGGGTGAATGAACCCAAAGGGAAACATTCTAGGTTTCAGAACCTATGGCTTGGGCCTTTCTAGGTAGTTGATAAGATTGGGGCAGGTACTTATCGGTTGCAAAATATGAGGGGGAAACCTGATGCCCTCCCAGTAAACGGACAAGCAGTAAAACAATACTTCAAATAATAATAATAAAATTTAAAAAAAAAAAAAGAGAGAAGAAGAAAATAATTACTTCGGTCAGTACGAATAAAAGAAGTGTCAGAGATATCTTCTCTAATGTTTGGTAATACCTCTAGGGAAAGGGAAGAGGAACAAAGATTCTATGTCCACCCAGTGAATCGTCATTTGTTGAGTACTCAACACACCCTAAACATTCTGCGACTATTTCCTTTTGGGTACCACCCTGTGGTTTACTTTTGACCATTTTCGCCTCGGATTGAAATTGATCCTTCGCTTCTCTTATATGTTTCACATTTTAATTGATTAAAATTTCACTTGAACACATAGCAAAGAATCATCTTAACTCTAAAATACTTAACAACTACTCGAGGAATCGACGACCCAGTTTTTTTTTTCGACTCACAAGAGAATTTCGGCATCAATGGAAGATGATGGTGGAGAAGACCATTTGGAGAGTCAAAGTAGCTGAATATCGACCCTCATCGATGTTGGTTGATAAAATGATTATTTCGTGTGAATAAACCTTGGGAAGGATTTTTCTGAAGACCGATTCAATCGGATTCAGAAAAAAGATGTAATAATATGCACTGCACAAAAGAAAGAGTAAACCCCCAATATCCAAACCCTATATCGTCGGCATCAGAAGTTTCATCAATAGCCTATCAATGTAAGTACACACTCTGATAATAACCAATCCTCGATTCATTCACTAAGTGACATGATGTGACGATACGTGCTAAAACTGAAGTGTGGTAGGTACATTGCAATTATGATTCTCAATTAATGCATGGATCATGCATTAGTTATTGACTCGTGCGTGAATCAAAAGGAACCATTAAAATCGTCGATACAATGCATCTCCATCGTGCCTCCACCGTCAACCAGTCAGAATTTATCCGCAGCAAAATCCGATAGTGGTTTATTTTAAATTTGCATTCATGAATCGTATTAACGAACCGATATGGCCAATAGTATCTCCCAGTTATATTCCTTTCAATCATTGTATATGATCCCATTTTCTGCAGCAAGAAGTTCAAGAAGACAAGAGAGAGAAGCTAATAGTCCACAGGAAGTGTTCAAAGTCCAGTGAGTATTAAAACAATTATCTTAGCCAACATCACAGGTATGGGTTCGCTTATTGGTTTTTTGCACTCCATTTTATATATTCTCACCCAACACTACCCTGCACGCATGCTCAAATGACATTTTAAATTACAGAAATAATGCCTCCAAAGAAGCTGTCCACCAGGAAATCGTCGAGAGACCCTAAGTTGTAGGAATATGAAGTAGGAGAAGGCTCCCCCCCATTAGTTGCAAGGAAATTAGATTTCGTACTCAAACCAGTATGCATCATTAAGAGAGTCACCAAGGAGCCTTTTGTCCAACCCCCAACTTTTGGAGAAACAAAGGAAAGTATTGGAGCCAAGATGGAATTTCCTCGTTGGGAAGAAATTTTCAAGAAAATCAAGAAAGAGGAACCCCTCGAATATGCCCCACATAGAAATCCTGAAATGAGGAATCTTGACAAGGAGGTCCTCCCCAATATGCGCAGGGCTTATCTACATAATGTAGCAAGCTGATCTCCAGTTTTTTCATGAATTGAGCTCTTGAAGTGGATAATTGAACACGATGCCCAAAATTGTTTGATTAATTATGATAACGGTGAGTTTGTCGGAGTCTTGTTGCCATCATAGGTTCAAAACTACTATAAGCTCAAAGATTCTGAGCTAAAGATGAGCACATATTTCGTCTTAAGTTTCTATGCATCACACGATACCAGCAAAATCATGTCATATTGGTGGAGAGAAGACAAAAAATTCATGAACCGGACTACTGGATGGTACCCAATGATCAGTCTCACGGAACCATACATATACCTCATGGGTTTACTTTGCAGGTTACATGGGGAAATAGATTGTTCGCAGTTTTTAGAGGCTTGGATGCCTCTAGCTTTTACAATCTCTATTTCAGGAACATGCTTCAATTGGGGTGCCATCATCTTCGAACAGCTAAGCACCTGCATAAAATAGGCTCAGGAGATGAAGCAGGGAGATACCCCCACCTTCTACATCGCTTCGTATCTACTGGACGTGATCTGTGTCAGGAACACTTTTGGTGGGATGAATCTGAATTGGCACCCTTCAGAGCTGGTTGTCCATGTATACTTCAACATCCTATGGGAAAACAGGTACAAAAAATCCTATGTTGTTATCTGTGACCAATTTATTGCACACATTTACTCCTTTCTCTTGAGAATAGAGTGCCCTAGATTATCAGATGAAGCAAAGAAGGTTATAGCCAAAATTGGGCACTGGTATTTGGAAGAATGAGAAACCTACATTAGAGTTTTTGGTGCCACATGAGCACCCCACTTATTACCCATTTATGTTCCCGATCGACTAGTGTTAGGGGAAATTTTCTATCAAACCATCCCATAAGGATACAATGCAACTTCAGTAAAAGACAAGAAGCGGGATTTTGTACCCTATGGGTTTCATATTGGGTTCTGTGTGGTCAAAGATACCATGCATGCTAAACAACTCGGTCTAGGTCAATTGGAATTTTGGTTCCAAACTGACCGATTTCACAAACATAATCCCAAGGGATTGGTTCTACACATGTCACAAGTATCATCCTGTTGGCCCTATGCCCACGACCAGTTCGAAGATGAAATATTCACTAAAAACACCCAAGGTTGTAATGTGGTGGCATATAGGAGATATGATCCTTGAGGAACCAGGTTTAGAGCTATGAGCCACTAATAGCAGGCAACATTTCTGGAGCAGGCGGTTCAAGAAATTAGCCGACGCCTAGGAGAAGTAGTTGCACATGAATTGGCTGAAGAAATAAGCGATCCCAAAGAAGACATTGAAGTTACAGGAATTCACCAGGAATCCTCGGTACAAATCAAGGATCTTTTGGACGATCAAGCTGCATGAGAAAGGGGTACTTTGTTGTTTCAAAAAACTGAGTTGTTGATTAAATAGTTGTAGGATGACCTGTACCTTTTAATAGGACATGAAGCCTCAAATTCTATTCAGAGTATCCTGATGGAGTCAAATGATCCCAGGTCCATAGTCCCCGACAATGCCTGTATGTTGGGCAACCTTCAACCCACAACATCACCGATCGATCCTTCAGATTAAGGGACAACTCAACCAGAGATAGGCTAGATCTTGATAGAGACACAAGCACCCAATCCCTTGAGTACTCTTATACATATTTACAGTGACGACGAGAGTCCATAACCCACTCATGGCACCTCGGTGCGAGTCCAAGAGAAAAAAGGTCTCGAGAAAATCACTTCCCCTGAGCCCGAATTCCAAGACAAGAAGGCCTCACAGATGGAAACAAGGTCCAAAGGTGACCTCGACACAAGAGAATCTAACAGACAGGAAGCAGAAGCAAGACCGAGTGGTGAAACTCCACAAAACAGAATCGACAGCCCTATGACTGATGAACAAGTAAGCAATGAGTCTGTACCTGATGCCTCCATCAAGCCTAATATTCAAGTCCTAGGTAAACCACATGCAAATGACTGATCTGCAAAACAGAGTGAAGAAATTCAAGAAACCACTCCTGAGTGAATATAAACCACAGGTGGTTTGATAAACAACCTCTCATGGGTAGATCGACAGATACCACAAACCGTAGATGAAGTAGCAAACATTTATGCCATCTCTTAGGATCAAAAGAGGAAGGCCATCGTTCAAAGGACTGCAAAGAGGTGAAGGATCACTTTGGATCAATCCATCATGGTTACCACAGAAGATAACCTAATCAACACTATAGACGCTCAAATGTCCGAAGTGATCGATGTAGGAAAATCCCTCTTAGATGTTGCCCAGGACAGAGCCAGGAGAGATGAAAAGGAACTAGCCAACAACTGGGAGGAGCTTGAACACCTGGGCCATCTTGTCAAATACTATAAAGGGGCCACACAAACCACTGCATATATGAAGGAAGAATTCAATGAAGTTTATAATGGTTTCAAGAAGGAAAGGCACCTGTTGACTGAGAACATAGTCGAATTTTAGGAGGATACTCTTGTGGCATTCGCAACATGAAAATAGATGGAAAAATGGCACAAAAAGGCATAGTTAATAGAAGAGAGACTGGAATACATTGAAGTGGTCTAGCAGGGGCGAGAAAGGGAAAATCATGGTATTCAACTTGTTGGCAAAAAGTATTTTCGACCACATGAAGAAATCTGTCGAATACTGGGTGAAGATGACCTGGGACCCACACCGAGAAATACAAAAGCAATGGGCCAAGTGCTAGAAACACTGGGGTAAAATTAATAAAATAATGCAATATGTTGGTCTCCTCAAATTCGACACTCCTGATGAATTCACTAAAATAAGCGATGTGTTCAAGATGCACTCCATACAAGACTCGCTCTGGTTCGAAGGATGCACAAAAGTCACCAAGGCAATTCCAGGACAAGTGCAACAATTCAAAGGTCATCTGATCTGAGCTTGAGCCATGCTGCAATTGTTGAACTCCAGTTTGGTAAAATACTGGGCACATGCAGTAGATATCAGAGGATCATATTCTGCCCCTATGGAACAACACAAGTTCCCATGGGCTCAAACTTGTGAAAAATTGTTTATCAGTTGGTCTGAATATGAAAGAAGACACCCTTTTCAAGAGGTGTCTTAGGTGGACCGTTGAAAGAAACTATTGGATGAACACTCTACGTAGCAATTTTTTTTTGGCCTAAATTGTATTTAGGCATTAATTACAGTTGAATTTTAGATTATAAATAGAGACATCGACCGATGACTAAAGGGTCGATGGTTGTTGTAAGAACTCCCTCTTTTGGTTGTTGATAATTATTTTGAGACTGTTGTGAATTGAGAAGTCCTTTTGGGCCAAAGACAAGCTATTGTCATAATATGTATGTGATTGGAGTTGGAGAATAATCACTTCCTTTCCTGTTCCATGAATGATGCAGTAAATGAGTAAGAGCAATTAATTTTGTTGTCAAGTTATCTGGTCCAATGTCTTGATGTTCTTTGCTTTAATGATGAGAATAAATCGTTATGTTGTTATGTGATGAATGTTATGGTAGATGAATAATTTTTCTTACCATGATATTGATTACTTATGTGTTTTCTTCTATTAAATTAGTTTTTTTCTTTCTCAGACAGTAATTGGATGCTCATTTGGTTAATGTATTAATACTAGGCCCTGTGGCATAGAATCACTGTTTGCATGTTTGAGCAATGGGTTATCCCAAAACTTGACCTCTTCCCTCTAGTTAAAACGTCTATCCTGTTATTTTTCAAGTTGGTTCATACTGGCCTGCCTCTCTCATATCAGCCCCACCCAAGAGAAATACAGAAAAGGAACTGTCCTAACATAAGGAAGAGCTTTCACCAGAAAACACAAAGCCCATCAATAATTTGGCCAGATCACAAGATCCGGAGAACCATTCCACTCCAAACGCTGCAGAGTCTAATTGGGCCTCGATGTCAGGTTTGGTTCCTTCTTTTGAATCAGGGGATTTAGGCCACATCAACACGATGAAGCACTAGTGGAACAATGTTCTACTTGGGTGAGTGTTTAGTATCATGGTTAAGAAAGAAACAATCATCAATATTCTTATCTACAACCGAGGCAGATTATATTTCAACAACAACATGTTGTACATAGGTTCTATGGATGAAATAAACTCTGACATATATACAGGTTGAGTATGATGAGCCCATTCCAATTTATTGTGATAATAGAAGCACCATCAGTATCTCAAAGAACCTGGTGATGCACTCCAAGATGAAGCACATTCCAATAAAGTATCACTTTCTATGGGAATAGGTTACAGAGAATAACATCAGATTTGAATATGTGGGCACAAAAGAGCAAGTGGAAGACATCTTTACAAAATGTCTTCCAAAAGAATCCTTTGAGTATCCTCACCAGAGACTCAATGTAATTTATACTCCAAAATCAATGCTTTTGAATGCTTATTTTATATGTCTTATATCTACACGAGGAAGCACCATATATAAAGAGGAAAATTTAGGTCGCAAGATCATTTTTAGGAAGAGTTCAGTCAAGGGGAGTATCCCCAAGGAAAATTCAGTTAGGGGAAGAAGCCCCAGATGGAAATATACCTTTTCCATTGATGACAAAGGGAGAGA
This sequence comes from Picea mariana, assembly GCA_032191745.1. NCBI lineage: Eukaryota > Viridiplantae > Streptophyta > Pinopsida > Pinales > Pinaceae > Picea > Picea mariana. The sequence continues at coordinate 65,476 of JASDQU010790194.1, read as the reverse complement.
GAATTATCAAATGCAGAGCATAGAGGCATGGTTCTGGGGGGAGCGATGGTCACAGGGGGAGCATGAGTGATATGACTTTAGTATTTCATCAGAGTGTTGTAATCAATGAAAAAGGAGGACATTGTTGATTATATGGGTTGGTTATCATTGATGTCAACCCGTGAAGAAAGTCCGGTAGTGAATTTCGGTAGCATAAAGTTTTGGGTAATGGACCTAAGTTTGTTTGATTAATAATGGTATGAGTTTTGATATATTTAAAGGTAATACTATTATATATGGATAGTACATTTCATGCAATTTTCGGTGGTATGTGGAACGTCACATAACTCCTTGCGGTTAGAGAGTTGTCGCCATGTGGAGTTGGAGAACCCTCATGAGTTATCTAGAAGCCCCAAAAATTCAAAGTGTTTTCAAAAGAAATTATTTAAATAATAAAGTTAATGGAGAACTCCCTAAAATAAGGAAAGTTGGATGCTACATGAAAGTATAAATAAGAGGCAAGGATCTCTCATTTAAACACAATTGAACATATTGAATATCTTTTGTTGTGTAAGGATTATTGTAAGTACTCATTGATACATCTGAAGTTGTCAAAGTATGAGGTAGTACGAAGGGTTGACAGTGAAATTTTCGGAATTAAAGCGAATACTAAAAAACCCTAATTTTTGAGGCATACACGGGCTGAAAATGTATCAGGGTGCGTACATATGTGGGCTGATAGTGTATTAGAGTGCATACATGTGGGTAAAGCCATGGAAACTTGAGAAGATGAAGATGCATAGGTTCTAGATTCTGAGATCATGCTCCCAGGAAGGTCTACAATGCTCAGATACATCATATCTATCCATTGGTTCAAAAGGTATGCCTTATTTCTAAGAATAGTTGGATTTTGATGTATGCATAAGAAATGGTTATGGAGATTTAAGTATTCTCCCTAGAGAGACTAGTGGTTGCATGGGATCTTATGTATAATTTAGATCTACATAAATACAGTGCTGGTATATTTATCATTGATACTTCTTGTTAAAGTTGACGCACATCTTGTATTTCATGGAATATGGCTAAGGGTTTTTGTGGTACATGGTTGAGATCTTGTATTGGTTGATGTATTGAGAGGCTGAATATCATAAAGGGTTCGAAGCCTATACCATGTGAGGGTTATTATACATGTTGATGATTACACACACTTATGTCACATGACTAGAGAGAGATATAGATTTTTTGGGTAAAGGTTATGTATGAGGATGCATGCACAGGGTACAGATACAGTCTGGATATAGTGACATGTTACAGATCTATGTGAAAGAAGTTACAGAGGGTCAGAATTTTTTAGAAGAAAGAAAACCCTAGTTTTCAGAAGGCATACGCATGTTTCATAACAGTTTGGTCACGTACATACGCAGGTTGCATAGCATATAGGGAGCATACATACGCATTCTGTAGAACTACATGTCGCGTATGTGTTGTATTCTTGTTGATACATGTTTAGTTCAAGTATAGGTTGATTGCAGAGAAGTAGTACAGGTTGGTTGCAGGTCAGTGGTATAGGTTAGCACAGTTGTACAGTGGTATATCTCACAGTGATAGTGTGACAGTGGTTCCATCATTCTACTTCTACGTCATGGTCATTCAAGGGGGAAAGAAAAGGTATTTGTAGCCACCTTCCGGTTGTAGCTGGAGAACATAGGGGGTTGTAGCCTCCTTTTGGTTGTATCCAGAGATTTGAGGAGTTGGAGCTTCCCTCAGGTTGTATTCTGAGAAACTAGGGGGTTGGAGACTCCTTCAAGTTGCAACTGGAAAACAAAGGAATTTTGTGCTTCCAATGAATGTAATTCTTCAAGACATATAATAAAAAACATTCTGTGGTTTTCTCCCACTTTGGGTTTCCATGTAAAAAAATTGGTGTACTATGTATGTGTATGATTGCCCATTTGTTCATTTTTTATTTACTTTGCAATTATTGTATGATAATGCTACATTGATATAACACTTGCATTATATGGTTAAAAAGAATTAAATTTCTCTATTACAGATTCACCCCTCCTCTTAGTAATTCAACAATTAGTCTAAATATAATATGATTTATTCAGGGAGAGACTAGATCCAACATTTAAAACTAAATACAAACAATATGAGAGGGGAAAACCACAAATCTATATTACATAGGAATAAATAAGTACACCAAATATTTTCTACCTTGAATGAATGATTCATTTCTCCTTAAGGTCCTTGCTTGTTCTCCTCCTCGACCCTCACTCAAGTGATTAAAACCTAATCTGAAGGATGATATGAATGAAGAAGCCCCTATGAACAATTTTGTAGAGTATACCTATAAATTATAAATTCTTCTTCTTGGTTATCATTGATGTCAACCCGTGAAGAAAGTCCAGTAGCGAATTTCGATAGTTTAAAGTTTTGGGTAATGGAAATAAGTTTGTTGGATGAATAATGGTATGAGTTTTGATATATTTATAGGTAATGCTATTATAGATGGATAGTACATGTCATGCAATTTCTGGTGGTATGTGGAATGTCACATAACTCCATACGGTTAGAGAGTTATGGCCATGTGGAGTTGGAGAACCCTCATGAGCTATCTAGAAGCCCCAAAAATTCAAAGTGTTTGCAAAAGAAATTATTTAAATAATAAAGTTAATGGAGAACTCCCTAAAATAAGGAATGTCAGATGCTACATGAAAGTATAAATAAGAGGCAAGGATCTCTCATTTAAATACACTTGAACATATTGAATATATTTTGTTGTGTAAGGATTATTGCAAGTACTCATTGATACATCTGAAGTTGTGAAAGTCTGAGGTAGTACGAAGGGTTGACGGTGAAAGTTTTAGAATTAAATAAAATACTAAAAAACCCTAATTTTTGAGGCGTACATGGGCTGAAAATGTATCAGGGTGCGTACATACACAGGATGACAGTGTATTAGGGTGCATACATGTGGGTAAAGCCATGGAAACTTGAGGAGATAAAGATGCAGAGGTTCTAGATTCTGATATCATGCTCCCAAGAAGGTCTACAATGCTCAGATACATCATATCTATCCATTGGTTCAAAAGGTATGGCTTATTTCTAAGAATAGTTGGATTTTGATGTATGAATAAGAAATGTTTATGGAGATTTAAGGATTCTCCCTAGAGAGACTAGTGGTTGCATGGGATCTTATGTATAAGTCAGATCTACAGAAATAAAGTGCTGGTATATTTATCATTGATACTTCTTGTTAGAGTTGAGGCACATCTTGTATTTCTTGGAATATAGCTAAGGGTTTTTGTGGTACATGGTTGAGATATTGTATTGGTTGATGTATTGAGAGGCTGAATATTAGAAAGGATTTGAATCCTAGACCATGTGAGGGTTATTATACATGTTGATGATTACACAAAAAAATTTCACATGAATAGAGAGAGAGATATATTTTTTGGGTAAAGGTTATGTATGAGGATGCATGCATAGGGTACAGATACAGTCCGGATACAGTGACATGTTACAGATCTATATAAAAGAAGTTATAGAGGGTCAGAAGTTTTTAGAAGAAAGAAAACCCTAGTTTTCAGAAGGCATACGCAGGTTTCATAACAGTTTGGTCACGTACATACGAGGGTTTCATAGAATATAGGGCGTGTACATACGCATTCTGCAAAACTATAGGTTGCGTATGTGTTGTATTTTGGTTGATGCATGTTTAGTTCAGGTACAGGTTGATTGTAGAGAAGTAGTACAGGTTGGTTGTAGGTTAGTGGTATAGGTTAGCACAGTTGTATAGTGGTATATCTCACAATGATAGTGTGATAGTGGCTCCATCATTCTACTTCTACGTCATGGTCGTTCAAGGGGGAAAGGAAAGGTGGTTGTAGCCACCTTCTGGTTGTATCTGGAGAACATAGGGGGTTGTAGCCTCCTTTTGGTTGTATCCAGAGAATTGAGGAGTTGGAGCTTCCCTTAGGTTGTAGCCTGAGAAACTAGGGTGTTGGAGACTCCTTCGAGTTGCAGCTGGAAAAAAAAGGAATTTGGTGCTTCCAATGAATGTAATTCTTCAAGACATATAAGAAAAACATTATGTGGTTTTCTCCCGCTTTGGGTTTCCACGTAAAGACATTGGTGTACTGTGTATGTGTATGATTGGTCATTTGTTCATTGTTTATTTACTTTTCAATTATTGTATGATAATGCTACATTTATATAACACTTGCATTATATGGTTAAAAAGGATTAAATTTCTCTATTATAGATTCACCCCCCCTCTCAGTAATTCAACAACTAGTCTAAATATAATATGATTTATTCAGGGAGAGACTAGATCCAACATTTAAAACTAAATACAAACAATATGAGAGGGGAAAACCATAAATCTATATTACGTAGGAATAAATAAGTACACCAAATATTTTCTACCTTGAATGAATGATTCATTTCTCCTTAAGGTCCTTGCTCGTTCTCCTCCTTGACCCTCACTCAAGCAATTAAAACCTAATCCGAAGGATGTTATGAATGAAGAATATCCTATGAACAATTTTGTAGAGTATACCTATAAATTATAAATGATTCTTCTTCCTCTTTCCCATGGAAACACTTTCCTTTTATAGATTGGCGGAGGAGGATAAGATAGGCTTCTAGGTCTATAGAACTTAGTGAACTTGACTGAATTGAGATTTCCCAAGATCCTTCCATGAGATAACCAACTCATCGAGCACTGATCTCCTTGGAATAATCAAATATAGAATTCTATAGAGGTGGTCACGGGCCAATAGTTATGCATCTAGTGACTAGTCGTAGGATACAAATTTGTTTAACAATGATCGATCATGCCCCAAAAGTGGGTTCAATGGAGATATTCATTAAGATTAGGAAAAATGTATGGTATAAGAGTCTAAAATGATTGGAGCCAATGTAGAGGAGTCTGTCTCATCATAACATCATCAATTTGTCCTTCATGAGACCCTATGGTGGAAAATAAGGATGTAACACTTATCCTCTTTTGAAAGTGTTATTTTATAGCACCCATTCTATGCACTTTATTTTCGTCATCCCATTTCTATATAGGTTCATGCTAGTCCACTTCCTTCACATATTCCAACATTGGATGTAACAATATGTCGGTATCCTTCTCCACTTCTTCATTCAATGGATTTAAGATAAATTTCATCCCATCATTCTCAAATTGGTAGGTATTTCTACTCCCATTATGCATAACGCTTCAACCTAACTTCCATTGCCTCCCCAAAACAAATGTGACAACCAAAAACAAAGAGAATGTTGTCACTATAACCCACAATATTAAGATTAATCAAGAAATGCTCCCTTACGATTACCATATACCTATTTTATGACCACGACACTCTATATTATTTTGGACAAGGAATACACTTAAATTTCAATTTTGAACAAATTCATTGGACACCAATGTTTTTGAGCTATTGCCATCAATAATTAAATTAAAACACTTAATTCCTATTTCAAATTTCATTTTGAAGAGTGTCTTCCTGTTTCATTATTTTCTATCAACCTCTTTCTTAGGATTCAATAATATTTTCCTTGTCATCAAATTATTTCCATGCTCTTCCCTCAATTCCACCACCTCACTAATTCCTACTACTAGTTATGTTTCAACAATACGAATTCCCCTAGATCAAATGTCATATGGCCTTGCATTCTACATATGGAGATAAGACATTCAAACCTTCCTCCTTTATTTCCTTTGTCTCTTGTTGATAGGCCTCTTCCTATGTCATCATAAAATATTATTCTAGTATGCTAGTACATAATACTATATTTTCTTTCACCTTCTTCCACTTGTTTTTATTTCTAATTTCCTATTCCATATCCCATATTTTTCTTCACAGTGTGTTTCTTCCTCAACAATTTCTCCTCAATCCTCAAGGATTATTAGTAATCCTCTACTATTGAATGAAAATTAAAAATATTAAGCTCATATTGAATGGCATAATGATCCTTTTATGGAATGATCAACGTTTTTTGGTGTGTCCCTTCAAGAGGAAAACCTCACATTGTGATAAGATCTAATACAATAATATCCTCATACATGATAAGTGAGGAGGATTCCAAATGATAACTACCTAATGGACCTTATTAATAAGGTCACTTTAATACCCCGTTTTTTAGCCCCATATTAAATAATGTATTTTGTGAATTTATGAAAGGACACAATGCCCAAAAAACTAAATGAGGCTAGTGTGCCTAGGAAATGTAATTTTTTTATGATTATTAATAATAAATACATCACTGGATGCTAGATGGACAAGGACAAGAGTTATAGGGGGCTATGATTCCACAAGAGAGAGGGCTTGAGGGGATAAGTTTTCATTTTATATTTTTATTTACCCATTTTTGTTTTAATGGAGAATATCAGATACATGAGCTTCTTGGGGGAAGGCCATGTGGTTCTCTAATTGCAAGAAATATATAAAACCATCTTTGGTCTATTTGAGGGGTTCTTCACTCACTCATTTTTCATTGTTCACACCTTTCATTATGTTCTCTCTATCCATTCATTATTTCACCCACTCTTCATTCCTCATTCATTTTGATCTTGGATTGGGAAAGGAAAACGAATTGTGGGGAGGAGCCATGTTTTTGTTGGAAGGAATGACTATTGGTGTATTCCAGCCATGAATTAATTCCTGCATGTATGAGATGCATTTACATGTGTTATTTTTTTTCCACATGTGTGAATCCTAAGAGTCTCATCATGGATATTATTGACCATATGCACTAGAGACCTAGAAGGAGGTGGACAATCTAAGGGACTGCATTGTAGAGAAGGGGGTCCATTCTCTTGGGTTTTGCAGGCTGAGTAGAGGAAAGTTGGTTTACATTGGATTGTTGTGTGTGCTGAGAATCTTGTGAGAGCTTGAGTGTTGACTGGTTTGGGAAGATGAGCGACACTCTGGAACCATCCTTATGGATTCATAGCCCTTACTCGGGGGTGACATTATTGTTGAGACTTGGAACAAAAATTTCTACGGTTTGGTGGAATGTCCTTGGCTGCAACCTGTTGGTGATTAATATCATTAAAGATAAGTGCTCTCTCTAATGGCTTAATTTACATATATATTTATTTTCATTGTGTATTTATTTATCTATGAAATTCATATCTATAATATTCATGCTTATTGGTTATTGTTGTGCATGACATATGGTTCATTTCTTTTATGTTGTAGCATGAATATTGATCTTTGCATGTGAATATTTCATATATCTTTGTTAATTCAAAATTTATTGTAAATCAAAATTAGTTTAGAGGGGAGTTTTGAAGTAGCGTGCCCAGCCTATGGGTGGTTGGGTATGCTACAAATTGGTATCAGAGATTTTTTTCTTTGAAATATTAAATAATAGGAGAGATAGCTTTGTAGATACCGCACATAATCTAGAGCATTGTGTAAACAAAGATCCTTTGTAAAGGATCGTAGAATCTTGACCGCTCCCTTTTGAAATTTGAGAGAAATCACAATTGTTGAATCAAGGATCTATAGATCGTTAGATCGAGAGTTAGGTAAACAAGGATCGTCAAATGTGAAGCCATAGGCTGGGAGAGATTAAGTCCCAACCATTATATCAAATTGATTGATCGCTAGCCATTGATCGAAGCCAAACAAGAGATAGAAGAATCTGAAACTTTTCCACTTTGACGATAATTGGAGATAAGGCAGAAGCATGGAAAGTTGAATTCGTGAAATACGAACAACCATATGATCTGATAGGAAGCTCAGGTGAATTCTCAGTTTTTGATTGTGTTCATCCAACATTGACCCTCTAGATCTAAATAAGTTGAATTCCTAGAACTCTTGAAGGCCAAAGCCGTGAAATCCCTCCAATCGTTAGATTGAGGAAAGAATTCAGGATTAATGCAAGCTGTTAGATTAGAAGTAAAAGGATAAAGAATTTTAAGGACTCTGGAACTTCACCACTTTGGTGATTACTGGATACTAGGAAAATTATTGAAGTGTCGAAGGCGTGAAGTTTTGAAGCCACGAAGTGCAAAGCCACAATCATGAAATCATGCAGTTCATCATATCTGGAGTGGAGGAATGTGGACCATTTGTTTTATGGATGATGTGTCTTATACCACATGGTAGGGGTGTCATGTGGGGACACGTGTCACATGAATTCAGTGCCTTTTGGACCTCAACGTATCCATTTCTGAGTGACACATGGTGCACATACCATGGGTCCACGTCACCATAGGTGACATTAACATGCCATGTCATCTCTAGGATTATGGTCTCTAGGAATGCCCAACATCTTTTATAGGGAAAGTGTCAAAGGTCAAAGTAGAGAATTCATGCAGACCATCAATAAAATATCCCTTTGGGATTTTTCTCAACCATTGGATCAAGTAGTGGAAGGACGGTGTAAGTAGTTTGACATGTATAACTCCGAGGGAGTTGAACTGTAACACACGAAACCCATAAATACCCTTTCTAGGGATGGGGCATTACATTTTTCATGCTTCCTTGGTTCATTTTCATCCCCTTACTACAAAAAACCCTCTTAAACAACTCCCCCAAGATTTACATATCTCATTGTTCGCTTGAACCAGCTAGTGGGGTCCTCCTTGTGACCTCGGGCTAAAAACTGGGAGGTAAGAGTTTGCATTAGCAAAGGTTTTGACACTTCGAAGTTCCCAGACTTCAGGAGTTCCAATAGTGTTTTCAAATTCTCAAATATTCGAATAGCAGAGGGGATCAGTGGTTCACATCCTCTATCGAGATCCTATGGTTAAAAAGGGGCTCAGATCATTGTTTCCTAATCCTTGAAGCCATGAAATATCACCACGTGTCCATATCGCTTCGAAGATCAACATTTGATGTTTAGAGTTGAAAGTCCTATGTTTCAGAATTTCTACAATTGGTGGTTATCATTGGTTCATTGACGATCGATGATCGACTATCGACATTGGAACTTCCTGTATCAACCTACACCCAAACCTTCTAAATTATCACCACGTGGCTTTGTTCATTCGATGATCGATGATTCACGTCAAACATTCCTATATGAAACTACATCCTAAATCTTCCAAACTCCAAAGTTATTCAAAACTCCCATATTTGTGATTACATCACCATCCACGTTGGCTAGGCAGGCACTAACTAGTAACTGGCATGCGATGTGGTTTAGGGGTCACACGTGTCCTCCTCAAGGGGATGAAAAGTTCCATTCTTTAATAGTCATTAAGGTTTTGTGAATCGGCCAAATCTTGGTGACACATGTCACCTTGGTTATAGGTCCGCGTCACCTGAGATGAAACTAGAGAGCCACGTCAACCCCCATCCTATAGTTAAGAAGTATCAACGTTGATCCATAGATCCAAGGTCCTCATTACTTCGTGGCTCTAGGCTTCGGAGCTCACTAAATCTTCTCGGTGCAAATACCCTAAGGAGATAACTCTATAGACTCTCAGATCTAGCATCACGTGTCCTCTTCTTATCAAGGGTCGAGATCTATTTCAACATTCACGACTTTGGCAGCTATCACTCCTTGAAAACCCTTGGCCAAATTCCTTCAGATTATGAAGTCTCCATACCATGGGAGCGCTTTCCACATACCCATTCATCCAACAATCCTTGTCACTTCGATAGTTTGACATTCGGGAGTTCGGCGTGTATCACCCAACTTTCCTTTTGGACCATGACGGATCTATCACCATGCATACCTGGCATCTATGGACAATATTTACTTTGAATTTTAAATCTTTGGGGAAACTCCCGCATCCCTATATCTATGAATTCCTAGACTCTTGGATAACCATTGATCTGTGGACATGTGTCCCTCTAGTTTCAACGGTCCATACTAACTCTACGACTTCGACATTCGAGAGTTTTAGCGTTAGTCTATTCCTATTCTCCTGAAGTAGAATTTAGCCAAAGCCCTTAACATTTCCATTCCTATGTCTGATTGAATGGCTGAGAGTGATCTATATCGAGTCCCTAGATCGATGGCCCTTGCCGATTCATGACTTCATCGTTTGACTATTTTTGATAATTTTGGAATCAAAAGTCCCAAAGTCTCGAAGCCGAAAGAGCTAGCTCCTTTTGGACTAGAGCATTGTTCCTAGGCCCTAGTCACATGACTACTTTGGGAAAACTTAGGAGCTAAGTGAAAATCCATTTTCGTAGCAAAGGGGTTAATACCACAGGATGAGCCCTCGATCATATGGATGGTTAGTGTGTAGGGAAACACCCATTCTCTCTAAGGTAAACTTCAAGGGATTGGTAAGACTTAGGCATTTCAATCGATCCTAACCCAACCCTCCTGCAGATTCCCATCGCATGACTCTCTAGAAGCTAGTCTGAGAAAATTCAAGGAGCATGAAAACATAATAGTTTTCATAAGTAAAAGAACCTATCTTATATCTATTCAAAATACCAAAATACTTAATCATAAACATAGAGATTTCATCATCACATCCAATATATTATACAGAGTATGAAAATACTTATCAGAACTAGAAAATGTGAAGCAATTGCTAAAAGGGGTGCATGTTTCCTCCCAACCATAGGCACAATCAATATTGACAGATTTACCACTAGCCACCCCTGAGCTAGACCTTGGTGCTCTAGGACATATTATTTCTCCTTGCTCCATAACAGTGAGAGACGGTGGTTACTCTCCTCCTCCCATAGGAAATTGGAAACTAGTTTTCTCTGCTCCAAGAAAGGAGGTCTGCACAAGTACTTCCTCAGTCACTCATCATCCTTGTTTATCATCTTCTAGCCAAACCTTGCACATGGATTTTTACAGCTAGATCGAGCTTATTGCTCATATTTTTCCTCTCAACTCTAGAGTCAGAGTACGTTCCCTGCTCCTTTTTGGGAGAGTGTTTTCTCTACTTTGCTATATCGCAGATCTGTCTGTGTCCTCGTATTACCTCCTTTCTTTCCTTCCCTAGAAAGGTTGTGTGGGTCCAAATCCCAATTCGTGGTCAAGACTGGAAGCCTTACAGATGGATACCCTGCCCCATATCCTCATTAACTCTTGAGGATGGCCTTCCAATTACCATCCTGACTGGTAATTCATTTTTGGGTTAGAGGAATGTTGAGAAATTACACCCAATAGGTATTGGTTTGGTGAGGGTCATCTCAACCATACTTAGTTTCCCTTCACAATATCTCCCATAGAATCTGTTGGCGCATGCCAATTTTGGGAAAAATCAGAGAATTTTTTAAGGAATTACAGTAGCACTAAAAAACAGGGGAGCACACTGGAATAGAGCAAAAGCAGTGCTAGAAATAAAGGAAAACCCACTCTGAGAAAAGAAGTTAGAAAGTGGACAAACCTAATCCTGTTAGGGTTAGGGTTTTTGTAATGGATTTTGTACCAGTTTTGTATAAGTAGAAGGTATTAGGACTGTAGTAGGGAGATGAGGATATTGTGGACACTCTGTAGTTGGTCCGACTATTATTTGTTAGGTTTTTGATGAGAGGTTCTCAGTGTAAGTGAGAACTATTTCGATCCATGGAGATCGGATGTAATTAAGGAATGATTGTACAATGCACAACACTATGTTTTGCATGAAAGATGAATAAATAGATGAAGCAACAAATATTTGTGGGCGTAGCCCCGGAGGGGGTGAACCATGATATATATGTGTTTTATGTGACTATATGTAGTGTTTATTGTTTCATTTACTTTGATAAGTTTTTATGATGAATATGTTTGTTGTCAAAGGAATGAACACTTCACAATAAGGTTAAGCTAATGCAATATGTAGAATAGTATGGAATGAAAGAATATTATAGGTAATAATTAGATCAAAAGCTTGTGTTAATGTCTATAAATGGTTGTCTTTGAGAAAATATGACTGTGATGATTAATGAAGCCCTATTAGAATGGTAGTGAAAGGGGTTGACAATAATATATGATGAGGATTTGTGGTTAACAGTAAGTAGGTTGAATACCTCAGAGAGAGAAACACCTCTCGTCCCAGGGTTGGAGACATCTGAGTCTCGCGACCACCCATAAAATCCATATTGAGTGAGAATGGACATTTCCCTCTGTGCATTGTGTTTCCTTCTAGTATCTTGAAGGGCCAATGGTAGAAGGGTTTGTTGGTAATCCTATATCTAGAACCTGGGTCATCCTAAGTAACCCAACAATGGCTCATTTTCTGGTTGGAACTTAGAAGATTAGATTGGGAGGGATGTATCATGCATTGTAGCGTGAGTAATTAAGAAAGGGAATGTTTGTAGATTGGAACGCCACAAAATAAGAGACTGAAAGATGGTTGGAATTTCAGGAACTAGAGTTTTCCCACAAAGATAATAGAAGTTCTAGGTTTAAGCCAAGACAATATTAGGAGAAATACATATTCATTGAAATACATGAGAGTTTCTTTAGTGAGTTTCCCATGCTATTGTAGGAGTGTATAATGCAGTTGAAATATTCCCGTCCAACAAATAGGGTTAGATCAATGGAGTGGATAGTATAAAGTATCACATGGTTGAAAAGGGTGAATAACAAATTCATGTGCGCAATAGATTTTTGGCTAGATAACATTATAGTGGGGTATATCACTAAGTTTGCAGTAGACACATTGAATTATTACAGTATAGAAGAGCAATAATTTCTTAAGTTTCCAAGGGGAAGGTACATCAGATCATTGTACACTTTGATTAAGAGATTATTGCATGACAAAGGGGTATTAACTATGGAATCAGATAGTTAAACTACCCTATGTGCATGAGGGAGTTAGGGGAAACCTGAGGAAGGTCTGATATGGAGGGGGAAATGGATAGAGAAGAGTGCAGTAAAGATAAATATCCCATCATGATGGATCAAGAGAAGATCCAGGAGATCATGCAGAAGGCGGGAATGACACGCAGTGGAAGACGCTACCCGTATAAGGTCAATAGGAAGAAAAGAGAAGTAGCCAAGAGGGAAGGCTTGGAGAGTGATGAAGAAGAGGTAGAGGATCTTCGTGCTATGGATCAAATTGAAGAAATATTTTGTGCCACATATGAAATAAATACGAGAGGAAAGGATCTAATGAGGAATAATATATCCCTGTCCAGATCTGAATCAGTGTACAACCTAAAACCCCATATACGACTAACACATCAACAAATAAAGAGTTGTTCACTAAACCAGTGACTGACGGTCATAAGAATTCAAGATATCGGAATAGATGTGAGGGTACAAGTGGAAGTACTAGCAGCAATATAGGTAGTGGTACAAGTGGAAGTACCAGTAGCAACACCAGTGGGATTTCAATTCCAAACAACAGTACACAGATAGTAGTAACGCATGGAGTAGGTACAACATATTCAACAATGACAGGTGTAGATCCAATGATAAGACTTCCAAAATTCCATGGGGATGGAACAAAATAATCAGAGAAGCACCTATTCGTGTGTGAACGAATATGGGAAGAAAAAAGAATCAGTGATGAGGCAACAAAAGTAGTGTATTTAGCAATAACTGTTGAAGGAAAATCTCCTTGCGGACAGGTAGATCTCCTCTTGAGAGCTAGACTCTTAACTCTTAAGATAGAAGATGCTTATCATGGTCACTGACTTCCTTTTATATCTAGATAAACTAATGTGTGAGGAGAAAGGAGGAAAGAAGTACCTTTTACAGTTGTTTGTCCCTGCACGGTCCAAGTTGATCTCCAATCTTTTGCTCCTCGATAAGCCCTGTAGACAAACAAAAGTACAACCACTTCCTACTCTACTGATATTAGCTCGAAATAGACCTATCTATTAGAGACAAGTTCATGTGAGATTAAGCACAAACTAGAAATAAACAGGCTAAGCATATTATATTGATGAGAATAATAACGAAGGAAACTTACAACCGTAGATGCAAGTGCAGCAGCTTCATCAAGTCCTCCTTGTCTAACCCTTGCTCAAAAGACCCACGATCATAATGAAAATAACTTCACTGATTATTCTCCTCCACTTCACTATGTGTTTCCTATGAGATCATAGGTTTCATGCCTTCAATTCTTCCCCCTTTTCACCATAAGAAAGCCTACTTATATAGGCTTGGAGAGGCCCAACAACTTGAGATATCTTTGGGGCAAGTTGAGGATTTTCTTCCTTCAGTTAGGGATCTTCCCTAAGATCATGGCTTGACCAAGGATTCAAATCCAACTACCTTCAAATATTGAAGAGATATTTCCCCCATTCTTCTCAACAAACCAATTGTTGCCCAGAATAGGTAGCGCTCCCCCAAAAGGGCAATCAGAGCGTTATAACACTCCCTAGTAATGTATAGGGGGGTGCCATCACTCCTAATAGTAGCAGCGCTCTTCCAAAAGGGAAGATGCAGTGTTATAACACTCCTAGATAGTCTATAGGGGGGCGCAAGCACTCCTGATAGAGGTATAGGGGAGCGATGTCCTCTAAAAACTCAATTTTAATGGTTCTTTCAAATGGAAAGAGGTTCATAAACCCAGTTAACCATTCCTCTTCTTCCAAATCAAATGTTCAAGGTGTTTCAAGTGTCTTTTTGATGTCATTATAGGTATGACATAGTCATTATGGTAGTATGATTTTCTCGACACTTGCAACACTTGTGAGAAAAATGCAACACTTGCGACACTTGTAATGACGACACTTGTGACACTATCGAAGTGAGTAATTTCGATGTGTAACAATAACATTCAAAAAATTGTAACCATATGATTGTAACCATTGGATTCCTAGTACAACATCAGCACCACCCATGGTTATAGCAATCATTGGACTATTCATTACATATTCCCCCATAGTAAGATTGATCTTATTGTATTTTCTTGAGCAATTGATAATTCCTCCATCTTCAATCATTACTTGAAACTCTGGCACTGGATGTACAAAGCAATTGAGAGCTTTAGCTAATTTATAGTGAATGAAATTATGAGTACTGCCAGAATCAATTAGGACTATTACCTTTTTCTTTTTGATGTGTCCTTCAATATTGAGGGTTTGAGGAGTGCTAGTTCTAGCCAATGCATTACACGATATTGTGGGAGTCAACTCTCCAGATGAAATTGCTTCTATGTTTTCATCTTGAGATGGTTCTTGTTCTTGTTCTTCTTCCTCTTCACAATCTATGTAGAATAATTTCTTCTCACCACAGTTATGTCCCTTACTGTACTTGATGTCACAATTAAAGCATAAACCTTTTTCTTTTCTTTCCTCCAATTTTTGAGGTGTCAACCTTGTAGGTTGAGGTGTTTTAGAAGAAGGAGCATTATTATCTCTATAGATGTTGGTATTGGTCCTTCTAGTATCCATAGCCATATTTTTACTTTCAACATTTCTTGCCACCTTAAATGCATTCTCTAATGATTTGGGTTCCCAAAGGCGAACCTCATGTTGAATCTTATCCTTTAAATTTCCTATGAATACATCAATCAAGCGCTCATCTGGAATATCCATTGCCTTTATATTCAATCTTTGGAAGTTCTCAATCTGCTCTGTAACTGAACCCTTTTTCTTGAGATTTATCAATTGGCTAAAAAAGGTATTGCTCCTCATATCCTCATAGTGTGCTATCATTTATTCCGTGAAAATTTTCCAAGTGAAGAGTGATTTGCGAGAACAAATCCATCGATACCATACAAAGTGATTGGGTTCTAAATATAAAGAAGCAATTTGTACCTTTTGTGTATGTGGCACATTATGTATATCAAAGAATTGCTCCATCTGAAGTATCCATGTGATTGGGTCCTTGCCATCAAACTTCCTCATATCAATCTTAGGAACGTGGTTGGTCTTCAACCCAAAGCTGGAATTTATCCATTCTTGATTCATCTTCCTTGTGTCCTCATCATGAATTTCATGGGATACATTTTCACTTTCAGGTGTTCTCTCTATTATGAAATTTTTCAATCCTTCAATGATTTCCCCTTTTAAACCCTCCATCATCTCTTGTAGTTCATCTTTTGTTACCGTCTTCTTTTGTAAATCATTTATGTCCCTACACATTTCTTCACCTTCATAAATATTCCATGTAGGATTATCTGGAGGCTTATTTGGTGTAGAAGTTCCCTTTTTGGGTGGCATGTTGGCCAAGTATCACTTTTGAACCTTGATTTTGAGGTGGTTCTGATTGACAATATTTATTCTGCTATATCTCCAAATTTTCAGCCCTTCTGGGTATGAAACTTTATTTTTTATAGTTCTGTGATATTTCTTCTTTGCAATTCCACAGATCTGATCAAAATTGGATGTTTCAAGTGGAATTTATGGTAACTTCCCCACAACTTGCTGATTTTTGGCCTTTCCGGGAGATGTCACTTGTATAGCGTGCCCCACACAAAATAATTGATATAAAATTCTGAAACTCCTACCAACAATACTAAAGATTGTCCAATATCCAATGCAACTAGTCTTACTCAATTTGGATACACTAGGAAGAAGTTATGATTTTTTTACCTAGAACACCTTCTTGAGACTAGTCAATAGGACTAGTTAGATACCCTATCTTCCACAGGGTGTATCTGCAAATGTAAGACGACCCAGAAGATGAAATTTTTACCATAGATACCATACTAATATAGGTGAATATCCTCTAGATTTCAGGGTTTTAAACATTACATAAAAAAATTTATATCGAAAATTATGCAATGACTCAGTTCAGGATGATTCTAGAACCCTATCTTGTAAAGGTTGTATCTCCGAAATTATAAGCCCCCAAGAGCCAAAATTTTAACCCAACGTACCTTGATCGGTCTAATAAATATCTTCCAATCTGTTCCTTCTGAAACATTTTATAAAAAACGTTATAGAAAAAATTCCAAGGTGTCTCAGATGTAGTAGCGAAACCCCAAGACCCTGAGCTCTGATACCATATGTTAAGAACCAAATATCAATATAGCATAGAAAAACCTCAGAATAAGTACTCAACACCTTGAAAAAGAGATAAATTCAGATAATAATCCTCTTCAAGGGGGCAACCTCCTTATGCCCACATAAATGTAAAATTCCAAGATGATTCCAAATGAAAATGTCTCCTTGGTATATATAGGAGACTAGGAGGTATAATTACAACTAATGGAATAAAGCCGACATAAATAAAATAACATTACTAATGTAATATACCCCAATTAAGGGGTAATGATCCAATATTAGGTCTTAACACCACGCATTGGATTGGTACATGAACTTAGCAGTAAACAATCCATAGGATGCACCGGGAATAGTAGAAAAGATCAGGAAAGAACTGATCATTGAGTTTCAAAGGCCAAAATCAAAGGATCAGTTTATGAATGAGATGATTGAGGTTAGAGAAAAACTAGGAGATTCTATATGGGACATTGATTAGAATTTCAATACATTGAAAGGTAAATTGAAGTATCATATTTCTGACATGCAACACAAGCAATTTTTTATAAACTCTATGTTACCACATTTCAAATATCCACTCATACAACAAAAATTTCAAAACCAGGCAGAGGCACTACAAGCATAAATGAAGTTAGAAGAGAATCAGTACAAACATACAGATCCAACTATAGAGGAGCTGAAGGAAGACTTGAAGAACCTGGCAATGCAATTAAATCATAATAAAAGTAGGGAGAAAAGAGAAGTAGTGTGGTGTACTTTGTGTAGATTAGAGGGACATCACAAGAACGAGTGTTTGACATTTTCATAGTATCTAGGAGTATGAATGCCAAATACAATTCCTACATGAGGGCCTTGGTGTGAAATATGAAAGACACATGGGAATGATCCTTATCATTTCCCTATGATGTAGAAGTACAAGATAGAACTGAAGAGTACTTTCTGTAAATTTGTAAATCAGTGGGCCATGAAGACCAAAATTGTAGAAATATGGAATTAATGAAGGAAATAACCTCAGATGCATACATGATGCAGTTTGAGTTGATGGAAGGACAAACTGTTCCACAATTTGGTAATGCACAACAATTTCAAGCAATTCCACAGTTTCAACAAACCCTACAGTATAATCAAGCACCCCAATATCATCAACAAAACATGGATCCATAGAGGAACAAAGGAGGATTAAGAGGTAGAGGAAGAGGAGGAATGGGAAGAGGAAAAGGACCTATTATATACCATAATTTTCAACAACAAGGAAACCATGCCATATATTTTCCTCATCCAACAACAACATGGATGTACTGCCCTATAGTAGATCATGTGACAAAATATCACCCGAAGTTAATGAACAAGCTCCAGGAGAAGAGGAATTTAAATAACCAGAATGTTAAGTGGATTGCTGCAAAAATAAGGGATCATGGGAGGAACATCAACATAGTGACCGGAGGAGGAGTTAAGACAGGAGCAAATGCATAGGACCATGAGAAGGAATTTCAGTGCTAGATTCAAAAGAACACTTAGCGGCCACAACAACATTTTGATGCAAAGAAGGCGAAGGAAACTTTCAAACAAGAAAATAAGGAGTTACTAAAGGAGAATGAAGATTGCACATTGAACACCGTGCAGGGGTATGATACTCCTATATTTGATATTCCTCAACCCTTGGATCATACTTACAAAGGATACCAAACAGAGCAAGTAAGTAACTTAAAGGATTTTCTGGAATCTTGCTTTAAATTAATTAATGATAAAATGCCATGGATTTGTTTAAAAGGATGCTTGAGAAACATAGCATAGAAGAAGGGATAGGAATAGAACCAAAGAAGATTAATCAAGTCCATAGAAATAAAAGAACCAGTAAAGAGTTCATATTGAATGCAAATATCAAAGACTTTAACATGAGAAATATTATCCTAGACCTAGGTTCAAATGTTAACATTTTCCCAAAGAAAAATTGGGAAGCAATGGGAGAACCTACACTAGGGTATTCCAATATCCAATTGATGCCAACAAACCAACAGAGAGTGATTCCCATAGGTATATTTAAGAATACAACAGTGGATATATATGGTGTGTGCACAACAATAGAATTTGAAGTAATGGATATGGTGGATGAGTCTATACCATTTCCATCACTTTTGGTAATTGATTGGGCATTTGGCAATCATGACATAATTAATTTAAAGATTAGAAAGATGATATTTGAAGCTAGAAACTTTAGGGTAGTATCACCTTTAGATCCCTCAGATTGTGAAAGATATATAGAACCTGTGTATGACAATGTTCTAGGGGATGATGTAAACTAGTTGTATAAGACTACTACATGAGAATAATATTATGTGAATCCAACTACAGATGGAGTACTTAGTTGGAGGAGTATCAATTCCAATATTTCAGATTCAAATACTAGAGTAGAAAACTGGCAGCAAAGATTGCATGAATTCTGCACTAGGAGGTGCGCCAGAATTACACGTGTAGTAATATGGGTTGGGACAAAAGTAAGACAGTTTCCCACATTTACTGAAGAGGACAATTTAGAAAACTTGTTGACAGAGTTTGAATAAGAGGTTTTTTATATTCAAAGATTATTAATGTTGGATTTAGCATTGAGAGACACACATGCACGATGGTGGGGTGCACATAGGGAGGTAATTTAGGACTAGTATCAGTGTAAGAGACTAATGTGCATAAGATTCGATCAAAGTCAACACGACAGGTCTTTACAAAAGTATAATGGAAGAGGGAACCCAAGACATCATATAAATGATTGTGTCACTAACTAGATATTGGTACCATTAGGAGAATGGATGCATTACTTTATTCATACCTTAGAAGGGATACTTGGTAACTTGGTATTAGGAACAGGAACTGCGTAGAGAAACTGTGAGTTAGGGTGCAGTGCAACATAATTTTATTAAGACATCTTCATTTGAAAGTGAGAATCCATGGATGGATCTGGAATTACATAGGATGAAAAGGAATATATTGGAAGAGTATGGGGTAGATACAATGACAATAGACAAATATTTTAGAAAAGAATCACTTGAACAATTAGTTTATTGTTATCAGGTCGAAGGGGATGAGGAAGTATAATATAACCCACATGACATACAAATATTATAAGGGGAAGGAGAAAGAGGGTTGAAAGTGTTGATATTATGGTAACTGTGGCAGGTATTTACCTCCACATGTAACCATGATGAGAATAAATATTCTGGGAAGAAAGAAGTAACCCTAAAGCATTGAACATAACCCTAGAAGACAAGTTGGCTCTAGGAAATAATTAATATTAAGTATTTAGTCTCTAGAATGAGAAGTCATCCTAGACAGCTCAGGAAACAGTATAAATACAAGTATCCAGACCTCATTTTGCACACACAAATCAGAATTTTAGCTGGGAAAAAGTGTGCACTGCATAAACTAGGCTAGTGCGGAAGTCTGGGGAGCAGTTGTAGTAGGCAGCTGCCACAATCTGGTTTCCTGGTTTAGACTCAGAATTTCTGTTGGTTATGGTTGGAATTTCTAATTAGTCTTGGTTATATTTATGCATTAGCCTTGGTTGGCTATTGGTTTTCTTCCAGAATCATTCTCTGTCAAGGTTAAGGTACTCGGGGGTGGATTAGGCCTATGGTTGGGTGACAATATTGTTATATTGTCTATGGTTAAATGATCACATCCATTACTTTCTAACAGGTTATGGGTCCACACTATCTTCGGATAGTCTAACCACTTGAAGATAGATTGGGAGGATTTTCTCAATTATAGTTGCAGTTGCAGCCAGTTTTTGCTATAGCAACGAAACCCTAACCCTCTTGTTGAGGCACCTTAAGTGAAGATATTGACCTAATTTTTGGATAGCCTAGTGCGCCCTAGCCTAGCACACATACTAGTATTCTCAACAATACAAGACGTCAAGTTTGAGTCTTTGGTCAAATTCAAAGGTTGACCAATTCAAAGCAGTTATGACTCACTCTATGAAGTCAGAAAATAAGTTAGAAGGGTCTTCTAACTTTAGAGCATGTAAGACAATGATTGACCTCATCCTTTCCAAGAATAAAGTGTTTGACATCGTGAAATAAAAAATCATGGAACCACAGTTCAAAGAAGGAAAAGAGAAGGAACCTCAGAACGTTACAGTTATGGAGAAGTTCAAAGAAAATTACATCAATGCCATGAGTATCATAGTCAACTCTATAAAAGAACACTTGATACCCTACATCTCCCATCTTGACTCATCTAAGAAGATGCATGATGACCTAACAAACATATTCTAAGTAAAAAACATTGGACAAATAGTGAGTCTGAAGAATGAGCTCTGTGACATGAAAATGAATGATGATGATAGCATAAAATCATACTCTGTGAGAATATCTCAGTTAAGAGATCAACTACAAGACATTGAAGAGATCATTCCAGAGAAGGAACTGGTAAATATAGTACTCAATGGTCTTCCTGAGACATGGGATGCATTTTCCACAAGCATGAATGCAAGGAAGGAGTATCCTACATTTGAAGAACTTTGGACTTGGTGTGCACAAGAAGAATCAAGAATTAGTGCAAAAGAGAAACCCCAAAATAAATACGATGATCAAGCCTTCACAACAAGGTTCAAGAATTTCACGAATAAAAAGAAGTTTGTCTCAAGGAAGAAACCAAATCAAGAGAAAGATATGTCAAAAATAAAATGCTTCAATTGTTGAAAATATGGTCACTACAAGAATAATTGTCCTGACTTCTGAGTTAAAGAAAAGGAAGGAAACATACAAATCATCAGTTGTCGAAGAAAGGGAACCCTCAAACAAGACCAACCAGGATAAAAAAAACTTCTTCTTCTAAGACAAGGTAACAAGATTCTTCATAATTCTTGTACATACCATGTTTACATAGTTTCTATATAGATCTTGCATATATATTTCTTAGAAGATAAGATGTTCAAAGAGAAAAAATACCTATGGAAGAACAACAAGATAAGGATTTCCATCATGATGACTACAAGTCAGGCAATACACATGAAAGAATGAAGTACATCAACAACCCCTGGTAACAATTCATGTGGAATCTATTAACATAAGTAACAACTTTAAGATAAGTCGAAATCAGAATCAAACTTGAAGAAGCCTGGAAGAAATAAAAATAGAAAGAAGTCAACAATCAAGAGGAAATTGGAAAAAGACTTGTGACACTTTGTAGAAGGAAATAAGGATGCATACAAAAGTGTGGACTCTCTTAGATGGAAGGAGCCAATTGTATAATTCCAAAATAAGAGCATGCATTCATGCATGAAGCAAGGATTAGCAGGGATCGGATCCTAAACAATATGATCCATTGAGGATTATGTAGTATCTATCCATGGTTCCATCAATGGTAGCAACCATGAAAAGAAGCATGTGTTCAGTTTGACTTTAGAAGAAGTCTTCTTTGAAAAGAAGCCTTAATGTATCCCTGGTTTTCCGTCCACATCCATGATCCTATGATGAAAGGAAGAAGTTGGAATATTTAGGGCATGGAATCTATAGAAAACTACATGGACCCAAGAGCCAAAGAAAAGCATGACGAAGAACATGAAGATTCCAAGAGTGAAAGAAAATCGAGAACAACTGGTCATTATATCGAGAATCAAAAGACTACTAGCTTGGTTTGAACTCACTAGAAACAATCAAGCAGAAGAAATGGAAGTTTTGATGAAGAACAATGTATGAAATACTTATGAAGGGAAGCATTGTGAGATCCAAAGCTAAAGGTTCTCCCAAATGGAGGGAGAATACTATGATGATATCTTGTTCTAGTAAACAGACATACCTCTACCTGAGCCATTATATCTCCTGCATTATCCATAGGTTGGAGCTTACATCAAATGAATATAAGGATTGTTCTCCTCAATAGAGTAATTGAACAAAGAAGAATTTGAGGTATACCAGAAAGAGACCCTTGTATGCAAATGGAAGAAGATCTTGTATGGATTCAAACAACTTGGTGCAAAGCCTCTCATGCCCAACAAAAGTGTGGTGAAAACTTTATATGAGAAAGATCAAAATGGTTACTCAAAATTTCATGATGATGGATTATTAATCCATGACAATCTCTCATGATGACAGAATAAGTGCCACTTGGATATGTTCCAGTTTGAGCTTTTCCACAATGTTATGAGCTAGAAGGAAACAAAAGAGTTGAATCCAACTATGATATACTATAATGATCAAAGCTATATGAAGGCTTTGGATAAAACTAGTGTTTCTAAAATACCAAAAGACATTAAGATCAAGAATTACATTCTTTGTGATGAGGTCCAAAAAGGAGAAGCGGTTCTCCAATATATCTCCATGGATAAGACGATAACAAACATTTTGGTAAATCTTCTATCCAAGAGGAAAACATTTGCATACTCAAGAAACAAGATGGAGCTTGTGGAGACGACTTCC
The DNA here is from genome assembly GCA_032191745.1 of Picea mariana. Classification (NCBI taxonomy): domain Eukaryota; kingdom Viridiplantae; phylum Streptophyta; class Pinopsida; order Pinales; family Pinaceae; genus Picea; species Picea mariana. The sequence continues at coordinate 42,252 of JASDQU010790194.1, read as the reverse complement.
TTATTGAAAAGGTAAGAGATGAATCCCAGGTTGGGAGGGAGAACTGATGTGTTATTGATTTATGGACAACCATTTTTCAGTTCGAAAAATGGTCCAGGATGAGAAGTTCCTTTCGATTTTGGAAAGTGGTTTGAGATTTCTCACAAACATGCATTTTCCAGTTCGGAAAATGGTTCAGATTAGACAGTCATTTTCTTAATGAAAATGGTTCGATAGATTGTTGATGTACCATATATAGCGATTACCCTTGTGGCCAGTGTGGGGGAATGGTCTAGGATAGTATTTCTTCTTGACAGTCACTCTCAGTAGTGGTCAAGTAGAATGGCTTGCCTCATCGGGTAGTCATTCTTTCAAAGTTCACAGTTGTGAGAAATTTCGAAGAATGGTCTATTTTGGAGGTTGGTGCAGGACAGTCATTTACTTAGGAAATGGTCTGGACAATCATTACCTAGGGTAGACTCATTATCTCTAGGTTTCACTCTGTTTAGTGCTGGAGGAATCACCCAGTTAGGTGAATGGTCCAGGTTCAACAATCAGGGACATACATTCTCTAGGGAAGACTCATTCTCTCTAGGTTGCACTTTGTTTAGTGCCGGAGGAATGGCCCAGATAGGCGAATGGTCCAGGCTTAGAAATCAGGACATTTATTCTTCTATGCTTGAGAAGAATAGTCCAGTAGCTCATGAATGATGTTTTACCTTCTGAGGGAAGATTCTCTTCCAGATATCATAGATGTGAGTGGAATAATGGCCCATATGATTCAGTTTATATCATGACATTGTTTATTTCTATGTAGGTTGATATCAAATGATATGATTGCCATGGAGACTGTATGTCTCTGGACAATAGATGTATTCTACTATAGTGGATGTGTTCCACTGGTTGTGACTATGTGTCATTAATTAAGTAGTTGTGTTCTAGTTGGTGTGGTACTGTACCACTAGATTGTAGTTGTGTACTACTATGGATAGACACAATTGTGTTCTATTGAATGACATTGTTCTAATTTCCTTGTATACTATCAGTAGTGTTGAAAATGATCATAATCTATATGGATGATCAATGTACTGATGGAAAAACATTCTCCAGAAGAAATATTGTCCAAGACATTTATTCTTCTAGGACATATTCCTGGATTAGAAGAATGGTTTTTGTATCACTCCTTGGAGAGAGTGACTTATTCAGAATCATGTCTGATTACTCAGATGGAGTATGGTTTCGAGAGATTATGTAGTTGATGCTGTCAGATGACACTGATAGTGATGATGGTGATCATGATCTAATCATGAGATAGTCTATATGACTATGATGATGCTACTGGTTAAATGGTATGTTTGTGCTCAAGACCATTTCGTTCAATACCTCCCTATCTAGGAGGGAGTGTTGATATTATGGTAGTTGTGGGAGGTATTTACCTCCATGTGTAACCCTGATGAGAATATAATATTCCGTGAAGCAAGAAGTAACCCTAAAACATTGAACTTAACCCTATAAGACAATTCAGCTCAAGGAAGTAATTAATATTAAGTATTTAGTCTCTAGAATGAGAAGTCGGCCCAAACAACTCAAGAAACTGTATAAATACAACTAGACAGACCTCATTTTTCACACACAGCTCAGAATTTCATCTGGGAAGAAGTGTGCACTATAGAAACTAGGCTAGTGCAAAAGTCTGGGGAGTAATTGCAGCAGACATCTACCACAATATGGTTTCTTGGTTTAGGCTCAGACTCTCTATTGGTTATGATTGGACTTTCTGATCAGTCTTGGTTATATTTATGCATTAGCCTTGGTTGGCTATTGGCTTTCTTTCAGAATCATTCTCTGTCAAGGTTAAGGTGCTCGGGGGTGGCTTCATCCTATGGTTGGGTGCCAATATTTTTATATTGTCTATGGTGAAATAGGCACATCCATTACTTTCTAACATGAAGGACCTTTGTTACAATCAAAAGATTTCACTGTACCAATGAATATTAAAAACCTCAATATTGGGACTGAAGAGAATCCTAAGATAGCCAACATTGGAGATTGTTGAGACAATGAGACAATGAAAAATATAACTGAATTACTACACAAATATAGTGATTTATTTCCAGCCACATTTTCAGAGATGAAAAGGGTAGCAAGATAACTGGGAGAGATGAAGACACCCCTCAGGCAAGATGCAAGACCAGTAAGACAGATACCATACATATTAAACAGTATATATAAGCATAAGGTGAAGGAAGAACTTGACATAATGCTATAATCATGAATCATAGAGCTTGTGGAAGAATTAGAGTGGATTAGTCCAATGGTGGTATAGGAAAAGAAAATTGGAGGGATTAGGATATGTGTGGATATGAGAAAGTTAAATTTTTCATGCCTACATGATCCTTTTCCTTCTCCATTTATAGATGAAGTCTTAGATAAGTAGGATGACATGAATTCTACTCCTTTACAAAGGGATTTCCAGGTTACCATCATATCATAATTTCTCCAAAGGATAGGTACAAAAACACATTTGCAATAGAATGGGGGTCATATCAGTATATAGTAATGTCATTTGGTTTAAAGAATGCACCAACAATATTTTCCAGAGTAGTAGTAGCTACATTCAAGGATTTTATACATAATGTTTTAGAGTTTTATTTGGATGATTGGATAGTATTCAGTTTATTGAAGGACCATGTAGAAATTATGAAGTTGATGTTAGAAAGGCATAGGCAATATCATATTTCCTTGAACATTAAGAAATGTATATTCATCACATCATTTAGCATCCTACTTGGACACATTGTCTGCAAACATGGATTGATAGTAGAACCTGCGAAGATTGTTCTTATTATCAATTTAGCACTACCAATTCAGTGCGCCAGTTGAGAGCAACATTGGGCCACATAGGGTACTACAAGAAATTCATAAAGGGATATGCAAAGTTTACTATGCCCATGGATAAATTACTAAAGAATGATATCGATTTTTAGTGGAATGAGGAATGCCAAGAAAGCTTGGACATATTGAAGGAGAATATGGTGACAACACCAATTCTGAGCTTTGCATATTGGAAAAAATAATTCCATGTCCATGTGGACGCTTCATCCATTGCACTTGGAGAATTTTTGGCACAACCAAGCGAAGGAGACATTGATCACCCAATATCTTTTTCTAGTAGAAACTTATCTAAGTCTGAGCAGAACTATAACACTACAGAAAGGGAAGGTATGGAAATGGTATATTCCCTACAAAAGTTCATACATTACTTATTGGGTCAAGATTTTAAGATGTTTACATATCATTCCACCTTGAATTACTTAGTTAACAAGCCAATGTTGGGGGGAGTATATGTATATGGTTGTTATTATTTCAGGAATATGATTTTGAAATCGTAGTAAAACTAGGGAAGTTGAATGTAGGACCAGATCATCTATCAATAATTACTATTGGAGAGGAGAAAACGAACTTGGAGGAGAATTTTCATGATGCTAATTTATTTTCTGTTCAGATTGATGACAATTATTTTTCTAACATTGTTCGATTTTTTAGCATAGGGATGGATCCCAAGGAATTTATTGTCAAGCAGAAAAAACAGTTGGTAGTGCACGTCGCAAACTATCAATTGATTGCAAGGCATTTATACAAGTTAGGTGCAGATGGAATTTTGAGAAGATGTGTGATGGAGCATGAACACTACTTGGTTATAGTAGAAGCACATGAAGGGATAGCTGGAGGGAACTATGCAGGAAATCCTACAGAACAGAAGGTGTTGCACGCTGAATTATGGTGGCATATAGTACATAAGGACGTGAAGGAATATTGTAAGACTTGTGATTCCTGTCAGAGGGTGGGGAAACCATCCTGAAGGGATGAAATGTCATGTATTCCCCAAGTAACTTTATAGGTATTTGATAAATGGGTTGTGGATTTCATTGGACCGATTAATCCACCAGCAAGGATATCAGGAGACAGATACATCATCACTGCGACATAGTATTTAACCACATGGGCAGAAGTAGCCCCAGTGAAGGATTTACACGCAAAAACTGCAACGTCGTTTCTATTTGAGAACACGGTGACCATATTTGGATGCCCAGGAATTTTTTTGAGTGATTATGGAACTCATTTTATCAATGATACAATCAGAGAAATGAAAAAATAATTTGAGATACATCATCAGAAGAGCACACACTACCATCCCCAGGAAAATGGTACAGTAGAAGATTTTAAAAAAATTCTAGAGAATGAATTGACAAATATTTGCAATGTCAATAGGGATGATTGGGATTTGAAGGTATAAAAAATATTATGGGATTACAGGACTACATGCAAGAAGCTGACAGGACATACATCATTCAAAATAGTGTATGGGAAGCAAGCAGTGGTTCCATTGTATTATGTATTACCTAGTCTACCCATTGCAACAATCAAAAACATCACAGAAGGAGGTTCTGCATAGGAAAGATTGGATCAGTTGATGGCGCTGGAAGAAGATATAATTTTAGAAGGATTCCACCAAGAGGCACAGAAAGCAAAGGACAAATATTGGCATGATATGCACATAAAGAAGAGAATCTTTAAAGAAGGAGATCTAGTTCTCCTCTATGACAACAAGTATTTACAACACCCTGGGAAGGTTAAGATGCACTGGTTAGGGATGTAATCAATCTGTAATTTACATAGGTTGTAGAAGAAATTGACAGAGGTAACTACCAAACCAATTTGGAAGTCGGGATCTAGCCCTGCCAGCTTCAGAGAGGGATGTCTCTATGATATTTAGATTTGTTTGAGTTTTCAATGTTAGGCTAGTTATGACAGTTCAAATTTTGTTTGTTTGCTTGAAATAATTGGATGAAACAATGCTTAATTTTCCATTGGCATATGGGGTCTATACTTAAATATGAGGATCAGATTCAGATTTTTATAAGGTTTTCTTCATAGGGAAGGGTATCAAAACTGTTGGATCTATTCAGATTAAATGAGATGAATAAGAGGGAAAAAGAGGGGAATTCCACTAAGAAAAGGAGCAGTTAAAAATTCCTTTACTCGGTTTCATATGAAAACATATAGATCATTAAAAAACCAAAGATAGAGTATATAAGATAAATTTTGTTCTTATGACTTTCTTTTAATGATTAGAATTGGAAATACATGAAATTATTATAGATCATAAGAAAACATTGGACAAAGAGAGAAAAACATCACCAACAATCTAACACAAGAATCCTGTGAATAAGCCTTTTTATTACTGGTCGATCCTTTGAAAAATTACACAACAACTCTTGGGTGAAAAAATCAACCCTCAATATTATGGAGGAAATATATAACTAATTAGATCTCTAAAATGAAAAATATATGGATTTGTTGATTTGTTCGGATCCTTTATGCTAATTTGGTGGAAAATGTTTGGTGACTCATCTCTTTGAATTTGGTTGGTTGCTCCATGCTGACTCGGATACCAAAATTGTCTTTACTCAAGTAAAGTGCATACATCTTCCCATCTCTTTTTACCTGGGATGGAAATATTGAGTAACTTTCTATATATCTCATCCATTTCAGTATACTTGGAAAAATTAGGCTTAGTGATGAAGATATGTTTTATCTCATGCTGAATACTCAGGTCTAACTATAATGTCTCCAGGAAAGATTTACCAGTAATGCTTCCATGTATCCCTACAAACTTTGAACTGTCCTTTTCCACTGCACTCATCTTCTGTTTCTAACCATATAGAGTGATCAATTTGTCATTGAGTACTAATAATCCAAGAAGACCTTTCTTATGTAGCACTTCAAACTTACTGAAAAATATCTGCACTCCTATGTCCATCACTTGAACCTTTTCTTCTAGATGCAACATTAATCCTTTCTTGGTCAGGACCTTCTTGATCTCAAGGATGGTCTCTATTCTGTCTTCAATTTCTAGTTCTTCTCACTCTTTGTTTTTGGATTTTAGAAATCTGATGAGTTCAGTGGCCTCTGTGGGTATTTCTCCTAGCTCTTCTCTAATGATCTCAATTGCTTCCCTAACCTTATGTACTAATTCATGTTGTTCAAATATAATCTGTATGGAAGTCCAGATTTCTGACATTGACTTGCTGATATCCATCCAAATGTTTTCCTTAGCTTGGGCTAAGGTCTTTTACATGAAAGTCTCTTTCTGTAGTTGTTGTAGTTGTTGACTAAGCCTTTGAGACTTATGCATCTCTGCATGATGACTGGATTGGAACATTTCCTTCAGCTCCTACAATTTATTCACCTCTTCCTATAGTTTTCTGATCTCTTCCCCTTGGAAGAACATGTCTTCCATGGACTTTACAAGTTTCTCAGATGCATCTAAAACTTGTACTGGGATTGTTGATGGAATCTATGCTGATGTGGATGCTTCTACTATTCTAATTCCTATCATAGGGACTGCCTCCAATAGGACCATGTCCATCTGCATGTTTTGTTCCTTTTCCTTTATCAATTTATCCATTTATGCTTCCATTTCTCTTATCTATGCATTTTGTTCCATGATAAGCTTCAACATTTCTTCTTTGTGGCCTTTAGTCTCAGCCACTTCTTTGTCTTGTGAATATTGTGTAGCTGGAAGCTTCAACTGATTTCTCAAAGATTCTATATCATCATTCTTCTTCTTCAATAATTCCTCTCCTGCCTTGAAATTTGTTGGGTCATACCCAATCTTCAACACCAATTCTTCTAATGATTTGATTTTTTTGTACTTGGCTAAAGAAGAGATTTTCTCTAGCTTCAATTGGGACTGAATGTTGTTCAGGTACACCTGCAACTTTGAAGAAATGATCTGGATTTAGGAGAGGAACGAATTGATTATGTTGGCACAGGGGAAGACCCAAGGTTCAACGCTTCAACATTGCACCAACAAAACCCTAACTACCGGCCCTTTTGACAACACTTGCGAAGCAGATGAAGTCTCACCTGAGGTAGAGGCAGGGGTGGTTGCAAGACTTAGGTGTCTGGAACCTTAGCTGGGACACAGATATGTGATTCTAACACTTAGCAAACACTTTAGCATAGATCATTCTTCAATATTTAACCCTCAAGGTACTCCGCAGATGGCACAGAGCACCGCAACATTCACTTGGATCTAGGTTAAGTTAGCACTTAGCAACAACAAAATAGGTTTAGCATTCAACACTTTCATATATGTTAGATCTACACCCATACATCTAAGAAGCACAAATCAAATTGGATCTATCTAAGTATATCATAGAAAAGCACATAACATAATCATATCAAAGCATAACACATGGAAAGAAACCAACACATTAGGTCGAAGCACCAAGCATAACACATAGAGTTACCATGGTTCACCCCCACCCTAGGGTTATGTCCACAAAGTCTTCTTCCTCTTTCTTATCTTTGGTCAATCAGGTTACAACACAGAGCTCACACTTGTACTCCGCATAGGACAGGAGATCCGTGTGCACCTCGCGAGATCCTCCTTCCCCATGTAGATCTAGCACAGAACCTTCTTACAATCCGTGCACTCAGCACTTACAACACTTGCACTTATCTCTGCAAGTCATTCACACAATATACACAAAGCCTTTACTAGCACTTAGCTTATATTCTCCTATTTTCCCCTCTCTCTTACATTGCTTAGCTACTTATTTATACTTTACAAAATAGGCCTATAACATGGGTAAACCCATGGGACGACATCCCTTTCCCATTAAATTAACCCAAAACCCTAAAAAGGGTCCCAAAAGTGGGTTGAGATCCTATGATCTCTTCTTCGCCTGGCGCTCCATCTTTGACAAACTGTTGAAGTCCAAAAACGGTCAAATATGACCAAGTGTTCCTCAAAACTTGGTGAAGGGCCAAAAGGCCCCCAACACTCACCCGTGACTCATCCTGAGTCACTCTAGTCTGATAAACTCCCCTTCGAATTTCTCGAGCTTGGCCCAAGGTACTTCAACCTACTGCAGTGTGACAACCTCTTTCTCAGTGAACTCCTGGATCACTGCATCATTTACTGGTCCTTCCATGTGTTGTTCTGTGGTGAAAACAACCTATTCAAGATTAGCTTCCTGGATCTCAACTTCAGTGAATAGTTGGCATTCTTTATCTTGGAGGGGTTGAAGTTTTTGAGAGACTTACATTACTTTACTTTGCAGCATGTGTACCTGTTGTTGGGTGGTGCATTGTTCTGGAAATCACTTCATTCTTTCAACTGAGGTCAAGGCCTTTAGCTGCACCTGTAGTGTATATGCATGCTGCTTTGCTTCTTGGAGTTGTTCCTCTAATGTCTGCAATTATGGGTTCTCTGTGAGGTTCTCATAAGTATGTGTTCTTCTAGTGCTCATCTGCTTACATTTCAAAGCCAAAGTTTTCAACCTGTCGACTGCGCTATGGGTAATTTCCTCCCTTAGATATCTAACTTCTTGGTGAGTCTCGGGCATGGTACGAAGCTCCAGATCTGCAATGCATTGTTGAATTTGTTGGATTACTTCTTCAATTTGTGTCATCTATTGTGAGACACATTCTTCAATCTTCACTTCAATGACTATCATAGAGTGAAGTTCTTTATGAACTCATTCCTACATGTCGATTTGCTCTACTAGCAATTGGTCCTTTCTTTGCTATAACTATGCTTTATTGTCCTCCCACTTTTCTTGTAAGGAAATATGTTCCCATTATACCTTCCCCTGTTGTACTATAAGTGCTCTTTGTACTTGTGCCAAAGCCTGGGTGGCTTGCGCTATGTCTTATTGAGCTTGTCAAAGGTGAGCTTCGACTTTCTCTGCAATCTGGTGTAATTGAGTGGGCTCATCGCTTGTTCCTGTTGTTCCCGTCATCAAGGGAACAATATAAATGACTTGTCTAGACTGGAGTTCCTATTTCACTTCTTGAAGTTCACCCTTGAGTCGGTTGAATATCTCCTCCTTCTTTGCTTCTTTCTTTTCTGTGATCTCTAGTGAGGCATCATTCAATGCAGCGATCAAGAAGTCAAAGTCGTCCTATGTGAGGGTAGTCTTAAACGTAGTCCGGGTGGCCTTAGTTTTCTTTCAGGATGAGGGATTTGGTGGGGTGACCTTACTTTTCTTAGAGGGCTCCTCCTCCTCTCTAGGTGGAGTAACTTCACCTTTGTTTTTCTCAACCTCTGTGCCACCTAGTTCTTCACCATCACCTCCCTGCGCAGGTGAGATCGAAGTAGTTTTCTTGGATGTACTATGGATATTGTGAAATTCATCATCCTTCTTATCTTTTCTCAGTCCAGGTGTATCCAGTATAGCTTCGGGGTTGTCCACGTCAGATATTTCTGCGGGGTCTGCTGGAGCAAGGAGGTCCTCCGACCATTCCTTGGTAATCTGCTCCAAGTCTTCTTCTGTCAACTTGTAGTATGACAGGAGTTGTTGTTTGTGCTCATCCACGTGCACCATGATATAGGTGAAGTGGTGGTCCACATTGAATTTGATCAAATTTCTAAACCTATGAAGTGTGTTTGTTGTAAGGCGCGGTGTAGACTGGATTGCATTATTTAATTGGTTGTAATAAGAATGGAGACAGAATTGCACTGCCACTGCTTGTTCATGTCACTAGAGTACCATAGTGTATAGAACTTCATGGCCAGTGGTTCGAAGGGTTTGATCTCCAGAAAAGTGGCACCTTCTGGTAGCTTGCAGGCGATGAAAGCGATGAGTATGAGAAACCAACTAAATTGGAACTCATACCCTTGGTCTTGTGCTTCTCTGCAGTCAAGCTCAAGTTGATTTACAAGGTACTTCACCCAGTTCATTTGTAGTCCCTCCATGCACTTCCCTGCGAGGTCAACTACAAATCCAGTCACATGTCTGGGTCTGTTCTTGTGGACTAACTTTCCTGTGATCATCTAGCAATCGAGGTGCACTGCTGCATTCTTGATGGAGGCTACCTTGTAGCCTAACATGCCCTTCTCTACATCACCATATATGTCTTTTATTCATTGGGTGAGAGCGTGACCTGTGGTCTTTCCAGGGTAAAACTCTTGTGGGTCAGGGCCCTGCATGCATATCCCTATGATCCGATTGATCAGAATCGGATCCACCATGATGCAATGATCCAGCCATAAGTATCCTCCATGGTAGCAGGACAACAACAATATAACACATGCATTCACTTCCTGATGCCTCTCAAATTGCAGAATCTTCATTACATTGAGCAGGGTTGACTGTGCGAGGTTATGGGTCCATTGTTGAGGGACAATCTTTGGGTTCCTCCCTTTTGTGATAGTTAAGTACTTGTGTGGGGCTAGCATATTGTAAACTTTGTGATCTCCAAGGTTAAAATCACTAAATTTCAGCGCTGTGAGCTTATCCTGGTCAGCAAAAACTGCGCGTACCCCTTTTGGTAGGTACGCAGTGACCAAAGCATAGTCGAAGTCTTTGGGTACAGTGTCTCAATTCACTGTGTCACTTAGTGGTGGGATATATCTAGGAAAGATACTTTGGATCATGTTCACAGTGGAGAAGTCATTTCCGAGCTTAGATCGTCTTTCTGAAGGTGGTCGGGATGGTCCTGCTCGAGCAGTGGAGGGGGAAGCTGGCAATGATCTCGAGGACGATTCCTGTACACCTGTAGACACTCCTCACTCCGACATGACTCTCTCATTCATTAAGTCAATTAAAACTTCTTCAACTTCTTTCTTAGTAGCGCTAAGCTCGTCCGACATACAATCTTGCGTCAGCTAGCTCGGGTGTGAAAGGAATTCAGGGACTACAATGAATAATATGGGAACAAGGCAATGATCTCAGGGTGAAATAATATCAGGTTTCGCGCTCAAATTATCACTTAGAAAAAAGTATTCTCAGTGCATGGCGCAATGGACTAAGTAGGGAAACTTAGCAACGGTCTGCTTGCATTGGGTATGATCCTTCATTAACTCCTATTCAAACCGTTATGGCATTTTCCAATGGTTGGATGATGAACCTTTTTTTCTTTCTTGCCCGTTCGGAGCGGAATTCGAATGAATATATCAATCCCAATGGATATATTGCTTCATCATGGTGAAGTATTCTATGTCGTTGTTCTGATATCTCGGCGAAGCTCCAATTCTGCAATTATTCTTTCTGCGAAGTATCCTCTAGAACCTCTTGTAACCTTACAGTATTAGCCCTTTTCTTTCTTAAATTTCTAGCCTTCTTCCCTGTGAGCTTCATCTCAGTAATTATTTTACCATTCTGATTCTTACCTTCTGTGGTCTTAGTTGCTTCGTGCTGTTGAAATTCTTTCCTAGGGTTTCTAGGTAATTCTTCTTATGTATCAAAAATAGGTAACTCAATATTCTATGGATCCTCTAGTGTTCTCTTAGCCTCGACATCAGGATTTCTAGTATTAAATATCTGCGACCGACTCTTATGTTCTTCAATCGAGTGCGCGACCCTTCTATTCATAAAATCTTTTAACTCTTGCTTCTTCTGTTCCAAAACTTCTTCTTCCTCTTTTTGTCTGGCTTGTTCTCTATCAATCCAAGGTTTTCCTATGAGCATGGTAAACGGGGCATTGTCTTCAATAAATTTAATAATTTCAATGTCTTCCTTTGTCGAAGTTCCATTGACAGTCATAGGTATCTGGGCGAGCCTTCCACATAGGTTTACTAGATTTCCTCTGAATAAACTTGTTCCTTCTAGGGAAGGGGTCAGGGCAGGCTTTCCTATAGCTTCCCAAGTTCTTTCTGGCATAATTTTCACTTTTGTTTCTTCATTAATAATATAGTCAATGTTGAAGTCCCCTATTCTTGCTTCAACTTGCTCCTTTTCTTTGAAGATCTCAGGTAATCGAACATCTTTATGTTCCTTCAGGGTTTCTTTTATCCATATTAATATTTTCTCTGATTCTTCCTGGGTTTCTACCTTTTCTGGATCTGCCTTCTAGTCTTCTTGATTCAGATTCATCCTTTCCAACTTAGCAATCATTCTAGGGAAATCCAATACATCGTGGTCTAAAGATTTTCAACAGAGACAACTAGGTTTTCTCCCAGGGCATTCTTTAGCAAGATGTCCTAGTCTTCTGCAACTATAACAAAGAGTTAATCCTCTCTTTCTCTTCAATGATCCCCAACTCTTCTTGTACTGCGCGCTAGGATCATAGTGGCTAGCCTGGAAAAATTTATTTCTAGGATCCTGCATCCACTTGTTAGTCCAAACATTCTTTCTATGCATAGGTATAACATATCTATCATTATACTTATCATATCTATTCATATCAAACTTTCTTTCATCTATTATTTCCCTAGTGTTTAAGCTAGGACAGAATCTATAGAACATACCTAGATCCATGCTCTAGAAAAAAAAAATCACTTATCTTACTTCTACAGAGCACAAAGCTTCCATATCTAAGAAATTTTGACTATTCTTACGTTTATTAGAGCATGGATCTTATAGATCTTACCTCTTTTCTACAGATCTGACTTCTTTCAGAAATTTCCACTTTTACTTTTCTTAGAGAACAGAGCATTCAGATATTGCTTCTTTTCTTCAGATCTAATCTTCCTTTCATTAGATCTGACCTTATTCCTGGCACAAAGCTTCACAGGTCAAGTAAAAAGATGCACACTAGGGCGACAGATCTACGCACAGAGCTTCCTTTTGCACAAATTTTCTTCTTCCTCAGTTCCCAACAATCACAGTTTTAGGTCCCAACAACAGAACCATTTGTTGGCACAGGGGCAGACCCAAGGTTCAATGCTTCAATAGTGCACCAAAAAAACCCTAACTATCGACCCTTTCGGCAACACCTACGAAGCAGATGAAGTCTCACCCGAGGTCGAGGCAGGGGTGGTTGCAAGATTCAGGTGTCTGCAACCTTAGATGGGACACAAATCTGTGATTCTAACACTTAGCAAACACTTTAGCATAGATCATTCATTAGTATTTAACCCTCAAGGTACTCCGCAGATGGAATAGAGCACCACAACATTCACTTGGATCTAGGTTAAGTTAGCACTTAGCAACAACAAAATAGGTTTAGCATTCAACACTTTCATATATGTCAGATATACACCCATACATCTAAGAAGCACAAAGAAAAGTGGATCTATATAAGTATACCATAGAAAACCAAATAGCATAATCATATCAAAGCATAACACATGGAAGGAAACCAACACATTAGTTCGAAGCACCAAGCATAACACATAGAGTTACCATGGTTCACCCCACCCTAGGGTTACGTCCACAGAGTCTTATTCTTCTTTATTAGCTTTGGTCAATCAGGTTGCAAAATAGATCTCACACTTGTACTCCGCATAGGACAGGAGATCTGTACACACCTTGCCAGATCCTCCTTCCTCGTGTAGATCTAGCACAGAGCCTTCTTACAATCCATGCACTCAACACTTACAACACTTGCACTCAGCTCTGCAAGTCGTTCACACAATATACACAAATCCTTTACTAGCACTTAACTTATCTTCTCCTCTTTTCCCCTCTCTCTTACATTTCTTAGCTACTTATTTATACTTTACAAAATAGGCCTAAAACATGGGTAAACCCATGGGCCGACATCCCTTTCCCATTACATTAACCCAAAACCCTAAAAAGGATCCCAAAAGTGGGCCGAGATCCCTTGATCTCTGCTTCGCCTGGCGCTCCATCTTTGACAGAATGTCGAAGTCCAAAAATGGTCAAATATGACCAAGTGTTCCTCAAAACTTGGTCAAGGGTCAATAGATTAACAGACTGAATACAATAAACACAGAGATAGGAAGAATAACACAAATATCCAGTGAACAATATCTTCTATTAAATAATGAAATAGGATGAAACTTTAAAAGTGCAGAACTGAAACTTACTTGAATGGTGGTAGCTATCTCTAAGAACATATGTGGCTACTACATCCATCCGTATAAGCATAATTGATTACAATGAGGCTCCAGAGTCCCTTTTCATATTAATCATGAATTCCAAAACCCTATGCATCCAAAAACCTAACCTTAGAAGGTGAAATGCCAAAAGTCATGTGGGCCCTATGGGTAAGTTGGTGTAATTTAGTACCTCAATTTCCTAGAGTCGTAAATTTTGCATACGACCTCCATTTTAGGCACGTGATAGCCTGTTGGAAAGGTCTTTCACAGAAATACACATTCCATGGTGAGAGTCTGACTCCATTTATAGTCTGACTATGGCGAACCAAAAAAACAACGTTTAGGGCCCCAAAACAACTATGGAAGTAAAACAATATGTGTTGATATGAAAAGATAAAAAATAATCCAGTTGGATTAGGTGAGAGGCCACTTGTATCCACCTGGAGAATATGTGGGGCTTTAGACAGCCCCAAAAGTGTAGAACTCACAATTATAAAGTAGTACAGAAGGACATGATGAACAAAAATAGACATGAAGAGCCAGTTGGAATAGGTGGGTGTCCACCAATATCCACTTGGATCAATCCCCCCCCTAGGAAGCAATGGTCTCCATTGCATTGATTTCCCCCATCAGGTGAGGAAACTTCTACTGGATTTGGCCCCAGGTGAGCCACTTTGCTTGGTGTAGGATTTTCCCTGCCTTCACAACCCGATAAATTTGGATATGTTGCTAGCTAGTGTCCTTGACCTGTGTGTCCACTATATGATTGGTGGATGCTTGTTCCATGTAGTCAATGTTGAGCTTTGTTGGTGTCAGTTGTTCGGTGATCTCATAGGTGTCCAATAATGATGGAAAATATGGTCGAAGGAGGTCCACATTGAATACTCGATGCAAACTAAGGAAGGGTGGAGTGTTGAGCTAAAAATCATTTCTACCCACAGACTTGGTGATAGTGTAAGGCCCATAACGAAGTGGGCGAAGCTTCTGATGGGGCCCAGTGAGATGCTCCTTCTACAAATGTAACCAGTCTTTGTCTCCAACCTAAAATTGGTGTGGTACCCTGTGTTGATCATGGAACTGCTTGTACTTAGCATTGTATTTTTGCAAAATATCCTAGACCTGTTGGTGGATGTGATGAATCTGCTCAATGAATCTCGTGGCTTTGTCGATCACATACTGATTAGGGGAAGATTTTGTTTGTGCGGTGGAAAGAGGAAGTTTAACATCAATGGGTCACAAGGGTTGGAATCCTAGACCCACCTGAAATAGTCTATGGCCGATGGAACCATGGAGATCCCTATTGTAACTATTTTGGACATATGGGAGAATCTCATTCCATTTACGAGGATTATTATAATTTTACATGTGCAGGATGTGCACAATCATCCGATTGATGACCTCAGTTTGTCCATCAGTTTGGGGGTGTAAAGTAGTGGATTTTATGAGCTTGGTGTCCAACAGAGACCAAAGACTTGACCAAAAGGTAATGAGGAACCTGCTATCTCAGTCAGAGATGATGGTCTATGGTATCCCATAGTGGACCCAAACTAATTCGAAGAAGATCTTGGAAGTATCTATCGCTGTGACATTCTTATTACAAGTTGTGAGGATGGCCATCTTAGAAAATCGATCAATGAACACAAACATGCAGTCATTTCTATGCTTGGTGGACAAAAAACTAGACATGTAATCCATTGAGATCGATTCCCATGGATTCTTGGGAATAGGAAGAGGGGTGTGTAAGCCTTTCTTCTTGATGGATGGCTTGGAAATGGCATAGGCAGAACAAAATATGATATACTTGTTGACGTCATGTCGAAGCGTTTTCCAATAAAAATGTTTCTGAAGAACGACCATAGTTTTCTCTACGCAAAAATGTCCTGCCACTTGATTGTAGTGGGCTTCCCAAATAATCTTTGCACACTTGCTTGTAGGAACAGAAAGATGGCCCAGGTGGAATAAGAGTTCATCCTAAATTTGAAACTCAGTGACAGTGGCTCCTGTGCCCAAGAGGTGATATGTGGTGGTGAAGTCTAGATCTTGTTGATAACGTTGGGGCCACTCCGATGCTTCATGTCCACAGGAATGGAGCACAGTGGTGAGTGCAGCCACAGGGGGTCGACTGAGGCAGTCAGCGACAGGATTGGAGATACATGTCTTATACTTGATGTTGAGATGGAACTTCTGCAGGTAGGTGAACCACTTCTGATGGTGGTCGTTCTGCAATCTCCCCTGTGTCTGTGTGAACTGTAGAGGCTTGTGATCAGTGTGCATGATCGTCTCTTTCCCCAGAATGTAATGTTTTCGTTGATGGTAGTCTTGTACAATGGAATACATTTCCTTGTCATAAGTGGGGTATTTATGGACAAGATCATATAGTGTATCACTATGGTATGCCACAAGATGCCCGTGTTGAGTGAGAACTATGCCCACAACATATTTAGATGCATCAGTTTCAATCTCGAATGGTTGTTTCAGATATGGAAAGGAGAGTATTGGAGCTGAGCACAAGTGATGTTTTAGATCATCGAATTCTTGTTGTTTCTCCTTCCCCCACATGAACTTGGCCCTACCACCACCCTTGGTCACCTGGCTATGAAATATGGGAGAATCCCAACATGAACCGTCAAAAGAAATTGGCTAGTCCCAAGAAGCTTAGAAGCTCAGTTAGTGTGTTCAGGGATGGCCAGTCATGGATGACTTGGATCTTAGCTGGATCAATTGTACCCCATGCTCATCAACAATGTATCTTAGGTATTCGACCTTGTTCATGGCAAAAGATAATTTTTCCAAGTTGGCATAAAGCTTGTGTTGTCACAGAGTGCTTAAAACATGTTGAATATATTGCATGTGATACTCCCATGTTCTACTGAAAATGAGGATGTCATCCAAATATATGACTACAAAGGAGTTTGTGAAGGCTCTCAATACATCATCCATAAACCTCGTGAAAGTGGCTAGTGCATTGTTTAACCCAAAGGGCATGCCTAGCCATTTGTAGAGACCTTCTATAGACTTGAAGGTTGTCTTCCAAACATCCGTTGGTTAGATGGGAACCTGGTGGTATCCAGACTTCAGGTCAATATTCCTGAAGAAATTTTCCCCATTGAGTTGGTCAAGAAGGTCATCAATCCTGGGAATGGGGTAGCATTTCCTGAATGTGATTTTTTTTGAGGCTCTGTAATCAATGCAGAGTACCCAAGCCATGTCCTTATTTTGAACTAGTACAATTGGGCTTCCGCAAGGGGAGGATTTGAGTCTGATGTGCCCCTTTTGAAGAAGCTATTGGATCTGATGCCGAATTTTTTCATTCTCCATCATCGAGTGCTGATAGATTGGTCCATTATGTAGAGGTGTGTTGGGGCTCAGATCAATTGGATGCTTGACCTGCAAGTGTGTCGGTACCCCTATAGGTGATGTGAGGATGTATTTGTTTTCTTCCACGATCACGTCCACTTGACTCCACTGCAAAGTGAGGTGTTGTGTATAGGCCACAGATGTAGCGACGACATTCTACTTACTGTGGGCATAGATCACAAAGAAGACAAACTTCCCAGTCTGTGAAATGACCTTACTGAATTGCTTAGCATAGATTAATGAAATAGTAGTAGGTGGTGCTACCTTTGGGATCCTGTACAATTGTCTACCCAAAGTAATAATAACATTGCGGGGTCTAGAGTCATACACAACATGACACTTCCACAAATATGGTTGTCCTAAAATAACATCACAAACTTCAAGGGGAGAAATATCACACAATACCTCATCTTTGAAAGACTTGATGCCATAGGGCAGACGACACTGTCGGCTGACACAAAGATATCTTCCTTGACGAAGCCATCCGATGGTGTAGGGTTGCGGGTGAGGTGTCACTGGTAGGTCCAGTCGCTTAATGATCTCTGTTGAAATCAGGTTCGGCTGACTACCACTGTCGACAATGAAATGAATAGGATCTCCCTTGACCCACATATGTGAGTGAAAGAGGCATTCCCCTTCCTCTAGTTCTTATGGTTCTCTTGGCCAGACTTTGGTGGTAGAGACCATGGTACTAGGTTCAACATTGATAATTCGCTTCCCTCCTTCAGGATTTGACTCAGAATCATAATCGACCTCTGACTCAAAATCCTTTAGCTCTTCCACGAGGGACTTCTTGGAGCGACATTCGTCGATCTTGTGCCAAGGAATTTTATTGTACTCACACCATTTTCCCATGTCCTTCTTCATCTTCTCATTGCCCTTATTGTGTTGTGGCTTGGATGGATTGTCCTGAGAGCAACCATCTTGACTTGGTCCCTTGCTGTGTGGGTTGGATTTTTCTTTCCCTACTTTGGTTGTGAGGGGTTTTCATATCCAAACTCTCATCATCTCTGCTTAAATTTCAGCTCGATCTTGACAGCATATCTATAAGTCATGTCTAATGAGGCGATGTCTAGAAAATCCATTTATGTTTGAATGTATCTATGCAAACAACCTCAGTATTTGAGCACCAGATGACGCTTAGAATATTTGATACCCAAATTAGTGTGTAGGGTATGGAAAATATTGGTGAAGTTTAGTAATGTCTAGTCCCTTCTTGGTGTAAGGTGGTCCATCTAGTGTACTGGTCCTCGTAGCTTCCAATAGGGTAGTATTGTTCTTTAATGGAGTCCTAGAAGGAATCCCATGTAGGGGCCACCACAAAAATTACAGATTCCTCCATGGACCTTTGCTCAGAGTACGTATACCACCAGTGTTTAACATAGGGAATGGCCTTGAGGAGTGAAAAACTGATATTTTCCCTATCGGAAAAATTGTGGACCGAAAAATATCCTTCGAGCAGATTCAACCATTTATCTACAACATGTTCATCTATCAGTCCTTCAAATAATGGAATATCAAAATTTGCTTGTACCTTGAATGGGGTTGCATGGCCACTTGATGAAGATGCTTCTCTCATGGGAAACCATCAAAGGATATGCGCGAAGTTGTCCATCATTTTGTTCCTTTTTTGCATGAGTGCTTCCTTGAGCAAGATTTTAAGAGGATCTCTTGGTCCATCATCTTTATTTTCATCTCACATGGGTTTTTTTTGGGCTCGGTGTGAATGATATGGTAATGACTTGATTGGTTTGAGTCCCAACTTCTTGTACCCAGACCTTGTCGGGGACATGCACGAAGAAAAATAATTGAAGAGAAGATCACTCTGATACCACTGATCCAGATTTAGGATTGGAACAAAATGATTAATAGATTGAATACAATAAACATAGAGATAGGAAGAATAACACAAATATCCAGTGAACAATATCTTCTATTAAATAAAGAAATAGGTTGAAACTATAAAACTGTAAAACTCCAACTTTCTTGAATGGTGGTAGCTATCTCTGAGAAGAGATGTGCCTGCTACGTGCATCTGTCTGAGAATAATAGATTACAATGAGGCTCCAGAGGCCCTTTTCATATTACTCATGGATTCCAAAACCCTATAAGGTGAAACGCCAAAGGTCATGTGGGCCCTATGGGTAATTTGTTGTAATTTTGTACCTCAACTTCCTAAGTTCGTAATGTTTGCATACAACATCTGATTTAGGCACGTGATATCCCATTGGAAAGGTCTTTCAGATAAATACACATTCCATCATCAAACTCTGACTATGTTTTCATTCTGACAGTGGCGAGCCAATAAAACAATATTTAGGTCCCCAAAACAACCCTGAAAGTACAACAAGATGTGCTAACATGAAAAAATACAAAATAATCCAGTTGGATTAGGCAAGAGGCCACCCGTATCTACATGGAAAATGTGTGGGGCTTCAGAAAGCCCCAGAAGTGTAGAACTCACAATTATAAAGCAACACATAAGGACGTACTGAACAAAAAAGGACATGAGGAGCCAGTTGGAATAGGTGGGTGGCCACCAATATCCACCTGGATCAAGCAATCATTGAGGTGTTGGTCAAGGTAGAGAATACCATCTCTCATATCTGCCTATGCATATCCATTTGGTCCACTGGATGGACATCCTTTACATCAAACTCAAAGGAAGTCTTCTTGTAGTTTGCATCTGTCTTGGGATGGGGAACTTTTGCTTGTAAGAATGTCATTTTCATTCTTCCTTTCTCTTAGTCAAATGCTCACAACAACCTATGTTGAGTAGTGGAGGTTTGTTTCCAGAACTGAGGATATGTGTTGTTGTTGAGGAGTTCATTTCTCTGTTTGATCTACTTGTACTTGTCAAAAATATTTGACTTTGTTTGGTCATGAGTTGATTCAGCTGACAGAGTAGTGTATGTTTGTTTTTGATATGATGATGTGGACACTATGAAATAACTATCTGAAAAGGCCAAAGAGTGTGGTCCCTCCATGACTATGATGGACTTCATTTCTCCTTCCTTGAGAAGGTCTAGTGAGTGACTGGTCTTGGCCCTCTTTATGTAAACTTGGAAGTCCTTGGCTGATACCTCTATGACTAAAGGAGAAACCTCATTTCTTTCTCTCTTCTCTATTTTCTTTTGAGGTGTGTTGGTATGTGAAGCAGTGATAGGGGAAGGTTGTTCCTCTATTTCTGGCAATGTGTTTTCTTTCCATTTTGTCTGGTTCATATACTTCTCCACTTCTGGCTTGTGTGTGTGAGCATAAGGAGTGATCCTTTGTTTGAATCTAAGCTCTGAGATGACACCAAATGAGTCATAAGACCAAGTGGAACTCTGATTAAACCTCATCTTTTTGAAGAGGTTATTTTCTTCTTCTCCAGATGATTTGTTGTTGCAGATGAATGGGCCAATATGAGCCTTGATTCTGATATGTTGTTTCTTCTTTACTGCAACAAAGTGAATGTCATCTGAGTACACCATATAATTTATGTATTCCAGTGCAAATATCCTTACAAGGAGGTATTTGGGAAATCTATAAGGTTACATATCACACCCATATACTCTTATCTCTTTGTGGTTTTGGTATAAATACTAATCCCCTATATTGGCTAAATCAGAAAGATGAAGGACTCTTTGAATCTCTTCATTGATCCTTGGCTCTATGTTGTTGTTCAACATGCAAACCACTGGATGGTAGAAATGGTCTATGAAGTCCTTGAAACTGTATTCTTCTGAATATTTCCTCACCAGTGAGGTCCATGAGGTCACTGACTGTGGGTTTCCTTCTTGTTTCAATTTTTTAAATGCACATGGGAACCTGTCTAACTGAAAAAACAAGAACATATACACCATCACAATCAATCAACCCAGGTAAGGTAAAGTAAGAAAATTTCAAGAAAATTAGTTTATGTGCAACTGTTGTTTCATTTTGTTTATAGGTTACTATTGCGCACCAACCTTGTTGCGCAACTGTGACATATCATGCTGCATTTCTGACTATTTTAGAAGTCAGTTCAAAGTAAGTTTCTGACCAAATGGAAAGGATGTTTTTAAAACTGAAAGAGGTTTTTTTAAAGGACAGTACAAATAACGAAAAACTCTCTCATTTGTTACAAATGTATCACATTTTTGGATATACTATGTCATCTTTGAGGCCTATTTTTCATAATTTCGCCAAGACAAATTTGCTGACAAAGTTCTAGACATTTTTGAAATTCGACTTGGTGGAATTTCAACTTGGCATAATTGACTCCAAATTGATTTGGATGATGAAGTTTGAATATTTTTATACCAAATCCCATGATTTTCTCTTCATTTAGCACAATTTTAGTTGGTGAAAGATCATATCCTAGATAATAGGATATGGACATATTTTGCAAATATCTTATCCCTAAAGTATTGTAACAATTCTCTATCTTTGCAAAAAGATGGATTTCAACCCCCTTAGGATATAATATTATATTTTTCTATATATTGAATGAGGAGAGAGGTCTAGAGGGGTTCGATTGTGGAGAAAAAGGACTTTCATTCTCTATGTACTATATTTTTTAGATATTAATTAGAGTTTACTAGAGATTAGAAGTACATGGTCATGTATACAAAGATTCATGTGATGGTATGTTTTATTTTGTGTTTTCCTATGTGTGATTGTGTCTCTTTCTCTTTTTTCATGCAAATGTATGACTTCAAATTATTTGAATGATTTAAGTATTTCATAATTCATGGTGTCATGAAACTCATTAGATTGGTATTCAACATCATGTGATACTTAAATCATTAAAATACTTTGAATTCATAGATTTGAATGAAAAAAGAGAAAGAGGCACATTCACACATAGAAAAACACAGAATAAAACATACCATCACTTGAATCTTTGTATAACTCACCATGTACTTCTAATCTCTAGTAAACTCTAATTAATACCAGAAAAATATAGTACAAAAAGCAGGAAAGTCTTTTTTCTCCACAATCGAACCCCTCTGGACCTCTCTCCTCATTCAATATGTAGAAAAATATCATATTATATCCTAAGGGGGTTGAGATCCATCTTTTCCCAAAGATAGAGAGTTCTTATAATGCTTTAGGGATAAGATATTTGCAAAATCTGTCCATATCCTATTATCTAGGATATGATCTTTGACCAAGTAAAATTGTGCTAAATGAAGAGAAAATCATGGGATTTGGTAGAAAAATATTCAAAATTCATCATCCAAATCAATTTGAAGTCAATTATGCCAAGTTGAAAGTCCACCAAGTCAAATTTCAAAAACTTATAGAACTTTGTCAGCAAATTTGTCTTGGCGAAATTATGAAAAATAGCCGTCAAAGATAACATAATTAGGGATGATTTTAAGGGTGGATTTTTTTTTTTAAATATAGAAACCTTGGCGAATATTACTAATCCTTCATATGCCAACTATAAATGTTTGGCGATATTTTTGTAAAAATATTCAAATTTATAAGGATTTGATATAGTTTTTATAAAATTTTGGCAATTTTTAAGGTACAATAATTTTATCCTATAGAACTTGGGCGAATCATTTTTAAAATAGCAAATCTCGTTTTTGGAAAAACATTGGAAAATTAGCCCATGAGCGAAATTTATCCCCTAAAATCATCCATGAACATAATATATCCCAAAATGTGATATATGTGTAACAAATGAGAGAGGTTTTTGTTACTTGTTCTGTCCTTGAAAAATGCCTCTTCAAGTTTTCAAAAATCCTTTACATTTGGTCAGAAACTTAATTTTAAGTTGACTTCTAAAATAGTCAGAAACACAACATGATATGTCATAGTTGCACAACAAGGTTGGTGTGCAACAGTAACCTATAGCAGAACTGCAACAAAGTTGCACATAAACTGACTTTCTTGAATTTTTCTTACTTTACCTGAGCTATGTTGATTGATGGTGATGTTTGATGGTAACAAAAAACTCAAAGTCATGGTAGAGTTCCCAAGAACCCTTTCTTTCCTTGAAAAAACATGTTTGCCTCTCAAACCTTAAACCCTTAGTACATGTAAAATGCCATGAAAAAGATCACTTCACTTCCTTACTGACAAATTATTTAAGTTGATGCACTCAATGTTTATCTCATTTTCACTCTGAGATTTCCCATTCCAAACTTTGACAAACAACCTCATAGAAGTGCTCCAAATTAGGTTGTTATAGCTCTGTAGTGCGCTTTCTATGTAGCTATAAATTTGTCATTTACAAGTCAAAACATAAATCTCCAATGCGTAGTAGGGAAACAAAATTGTCATGTATAATGATCCATCAAACAAAATAACATTGTGCATAAGAATTCCATCCAAATACTTATGGGATTTTGATAATTAAAATTTGGGTTTTCTGCTATGCATAGTCAAAAGAGGCAAAATGGATGAATCTAGCTCGAGGGAATTAAATTTTTGATGCTTCAACAAGCAAATCAAGTTTTCCCTTCCCATATAATATGTCTACAACTTTTTCAAGTTTTGTCTGAGGGCTCTGTTCTCCTTTCTCAAAGTAACATTTTTCTTATATATGTCCCTTAGTTGTTTATGTAGAGGAAGATTTATTTTCAACATAAATATGGCATTGTCCATTGTGGGCTCAAAATAATCAAGGAGTTCTTTACATGTCATCTTTGTCCTTCTATTATCATCCCTTTTCTAGATTATCATATCATGTGCTTCTCTCAATTGTTTCCTTAATATATTGAAAGTATGATGACCCTCATTACCCTTGTGTTCCTTCTTCTTCCTTCTGGAGTTTCCATGATGTTGATATGTATCAATTCCCCGTGAAAATGAAAAAGAAGGACTTTTCACAATGTAAAATGCAACATTTTCATATGTGGAACAAATTAGAAAAATTCAATTTGATGTAGCAAGGGATATGGATTTAAAGTGAAACTTGAAATTTTTGGTTCATAATAAAGGTTTTTCTTTCAAACTTTAACCAAGAATCTAAAACAATAGTTGGAGAGTGTAGAAGAAAAGTCGGTGAAGATGCACAATGTTGTGAGTAGCGTCCCCTATAGCTTGTGTGCAACAATCTTGGGTGGGATATTTGTGGATTTTCAGAGAAGAAGAGTGGTATCTAGGGGTTTCTTTGCATGGAATATGAATAATTTGAATGTTAAATCCAAATTAAACCACCACTTATACCCATCATACCTTGTTGTACTTTAATACTCAATTCTATAACATTAGGAAGTTGCACAACAACTTGTGCAGTGCTATAATTTTCTTGATGATGCCACGTGCCTCTACAGATTTGAGCACATAATATTTTCTGAACCATGACAAGAATGACTCTAACTAATCATCATTGGACATGTGACCTCTATTAACCAAGTTTGACCAAATCACAAATTTTCATGTGAGACTTTATATGTGCTAACAAGAGGCAGAGAGAGGAATACATAAGGGGGGTGTGGAGAGAGAGGAAGACAGAGTGTGTGAGAGCATGAGATAAGAAGACAAAGAGAGTGTGTAAGA
>JASDQU010790194.1:2822-17533 GCA_032191745.1 Picea mariana | reverse complement strand
ATGGCTAGGGTTAAACCACAATAGAAGGAAATGACTGCAGAAATCAACTCTAATATCGAGTATGCTATATAAGTGAATATACTAACAAGACAAGATAAGAGTACTACCTCGTCCAGACGTTCGATGGAGTCCACCATTGAGCACTTGACTTAAAGCAATATACCTGCAACTAGTCCTCAACAACCAAGCAACACAAGAATATAATGATAATATATAATGTTAACACATTCAATAGCATAATCCATCAAAATTCCTAAAAAACACACCCATGGAATAATAATTCAAATATTTGCAAGATATTAATTGGACAAGAAAATAGTATTTCTATTAAGATATAATCAACATAAGTTAATGAGTTACAAACTACCACGTCAGAATGGTTCAAAAACGAGAAACTAAGTTCCTTCTAGTTGGGCCTCCACCAAAGGCAAGATCATATGAGAGAGACAATGAAGTTCTCAATCAGTAAGGGAAGAGATTAGGGGATGAACAATGTGTTCAGACTTAAAGGACAAAGGGATGCAAACTCAATGTGAAGTGAATAATTTCTCCATAGTAACTTTGCTCTCAAAGTTGAATTCTTTCTCCTCTTTCCATAGCTCGGATTTGGCCCATTTATATCCTTCAAGTGGAACTGAAGGGCCGAGTCAAAATGTTTCCAGTATATGGAATGCCAAGGATCATTAATCTCGTGACATGACATGGAAACCTGACACCATATTTCAATTTTGGGCACATTTCCTGATGTACACATGATGTAATGGTGAAACTTGTGTATACGCGTGTTTTGTAGTAGGCAGGGAACATATATGTGGAAAAATATTGTCTTTAGCTCTGGGATTTGCAAAACGAGACTTCAAGTCTGCATAGGGAAATGGAAAATGGCCTTTTGTGCAAGATTCCATGGGGTGAGGAAAATCCCCCTAATGTGTGAGGTCAAAGGAGTATCTACGATGGTCGAAATACATTATAAAAACCAAGAAGTGGAGTAATGGGGACCCAGATGGAAGAACTAGTTTCTCATTGAAATTTGTACTGACTTTGCATACATGGATGCCAATTTGAATTACACTACAGATCCATGTGAAAATATACCAAACAACTGCCCATGGACATGAATATGAAAATACAAATGTTGTTACATGCCAAAGGTTTCCATAGTCACGAACAAGGCCCAGTAAAACTAGTCTCAAAATGAATATGGATATATCTGTATACAATGGAGTACAATCTGATCTCCCATGATCACTGAAGTCATAAAGGTATTGGTCTAATGAAAAGGTAGCAATAGCTCAGGAAAGATGTGGCTACAAATTGATGTCTTCAAGTCTTTTACACAATCTGCCAAATGTGCAAGTCTACATCATGTGAATAAAGGAGTTGAGGTCAAACATAATGAGACTTCATTTGATTACCGGTCATTGAGGTATATCATTAGCAAATACGAGACAATATACCAATGATGAATGTAGGTATCAAGGCAACGAGTAGATTCTTACAAGTGTGAATAAAGGATTCAGGTTCGAACAATTGAAGAATCCATCGATCACGAGACATTGATGTATTCCCAATTGTCGATGGTGAGAGAGCCTGCCGCTAATGACTACAAGCCTCTAGGTCTCATTTCCAGAATAAATGAGTTGAATTTGATGGAAGGATACCTGCTAAAAGGAGAGCATTAAGGCATCTCTCATCATTCAGTACAAGGTACAAAGAAAGAGTTTGATGATTTGGAGGAAATCGAACGAAGAACATGTTTACGAACCAATGACCATGTGCATCTTTCATGTGTGCCAAGTGCAAGCGATACACGAAAAAAGACCTTTTGAATGGAAGACAATGAGGAAAACTACTGACAAAGGTGAGGAAACCACTAATAAGGCTACTAGAATCGAAGACACTGCATGAATCCCAATGTGTGCATAGATGTATTTCCATTAAAGATAAGGGAAACCACCCAGTCAATGACCAATGATGAAATGTTGACTGCTCATTTCAAGGTTACCTACCAATGAGGAAAGTAGGACCAAGGTGCCTAATAGGACTACAAATTCATGTGATTTTGAGACAAACTGAGGGTATGGCCAACATGCAAAGTCAAGAGTTTTGAGGAATGGCTGACATAGGTTGATAGACATCCTTTGAACAAGAGAATGAGACATATGGAAGAATCTGGCATCATAGACTCAATGATGAAACCATGAGATGCAGGAGGTATCAATCAAACTCTCCACAGGGACTGGAAGAATAACCGGTCGTGGGAGTAAACTCTTTGTAACAAGATCAACTGCCTAAGGCCATGCTAAACCCAAAATTATGATGACAAGTGGACTAAAAAAAAAATTTCTCTATTCAAAGGAGACACGACTGCTGCCAATATAATTTAATACTCCCTTCCCACCCTTTTTTTGTTTTCATAGTCAAATGAATGGTATGATACAGAGGAGGAAATGAGTGTCACAAGTAAGCAAAACTAGTTCCAACAATGTAACATACCTATGTTGGATGCAAGGAGGTGTATGTAGAAGATGGACACTCGGGGGAATGTTCCCTCCTAGGTATAGGGTGTCAAATTGTGAAGGATATAAACAAGTCTTTGCTTGGTTGAGGATGCAAAACTACTAAGAAAAACGATTTATAACGCAAAGAGAGAACCGACAATAGGCTCAATAATGCAAGAAAGGGCATGAGATGAAATAACAACTCAACGACAAAAAATGTCCTTTTTCATAATCTTATTCTAATTGGTTTAAAAAAGGGATAAACTTGTACCAAATAGACGTCCTTTCAAATCCAATTTACGAGTGTGAAAGAGACATGTTCACTCAGAAATATTTTCTCTTTTTGAAAACTAGTGGGAAAAGAGCTTAATTCAAACTCACTAGGGAGTCCTCTAGGTATAGGTTAATATGTTTATGAGTGAGAAATGAGGTTAAACATAAATTCATGTATTAGCTATAAGGGACTCCCAATCATATGAAAAAAATATTTGCATGGGCACCAAATGAAGCAGAGGATCTAACCAGGGTACCCATGTTTGGTAAGTCTCTACCATTTTATAACGACATGTCTTGTAGCAGATAGAGAGTTATGTGTTGCTAAAAAATGAGTTCGTACCTAAGGCATATGAGTGATAGTTATAGGACAATGTGAGTGTATATGTTGGAATGGATACCTATCCTATATGTTGGGTAGGGAAATACCTGTCTGTGGTTACGAATAATCGACATAACGCTAAAAACCACAAGAATCCCTCTTGAAAACTACACAAACCAAATTAGTCCACTGCTGTATTAGTCCATTAGGCAAAAATATGATCCGAAACTATGCAAAGTGGGTAAAAATTTCTATAAATAGTAATAAAAACCAAATTTTACTATGTCATTTGACTTTTTTACCCAAATAGTGGATTTTGGACCAAATTACCTCTGATATTCAACTGGTGATTGCGGGAGCGATGAGTGACGGAATCAACAACTGTATGGACCAGGAAAATCCTCTTCCCCTCCTCTTTATTTCTAGTGGATTACATTTTGTATTTAGGTTTGAATTTTTAAGTTATCTAGGACGCAAATAAAATGTTTAGGTGTATGCGGGCTACCATTCATCGAGTCGTGTATATGTGTGATTATATGCAGTTGTTGAAAAGACAACCAACATATACTCATCCCTATATGTGACTGCGAATGTTGCAACCCACGTATATGTTTGTAAACAAAGTTTTTGATCGTTGCTAACTCAAAAAGTGATGTTTCTCTGGCAGGATGGTTGTAGAGTTGAGGGAAAAGGAACATGAGGAGGTAGATGCTACTGAGAAAAGAGATCTGGGGGCCCAAATGGCCTTGAAAATATGTGGGTTGTACAGTTTTTGGGCACTCAAAGGGATGAGGTTCTAAGTGAGGTTGCTACAGTTGCTCGTGGATTACTGGGATCCAGATAGTGAGAGCTTCAACCTTGATGGGAAACCATTAAGGATTTCAGTCGAGGATAATTATTTTTTGATGGGGTTTTCATGTTGGGGTGAGGTGGTGAACCTCAAAGCATGGGGAGCTGGGAGCTATATGAAGATAGAAGAAGACATAGAAACTCATTTCATTGCAAGGACCGAGAAGGTCGGGAGTCAACTCCCCATTCGAGTGATAAACTATCTAAGCCTCAATATTGTTTTCCTCGTTTTGACTTGGATCCTAGGATCAGCTTCATTGCACCAGGAATTGAGGTCGCTTATGTTCTACTCTGTAGAGTGTTTGAGACCCAAGGTGCATGATTGAGGCACCTCGCTACTGGCTAATATGAAGAGCCAATTGAAATAATGCAAATAGGGTGATAAGACGAACTTCGGGTTTGCTTCCATCTTGTGTAGCTTTTTCTTCGATCGGGTTCCAAGTTTGGGACCTAGAGTTGAGATCATTCCTTGAGGACCTTGCGATCCATCCATGGAATGGTAGACTAAGGTGATGAGATGACATGGGGGAGGTAGGGTGCCCACAACCTACAACGATGGTTTGTTTTACTGGTGGAGATGGCAGGTCATTTCTCTGGATGACTACCCCTATGCAAGGATCAACTTCAGATGGGTCCTTGACATGCCATTTCCACCAGGGACTACCTACGGGGACATAGGTATGTCAAAGTTTTTAAATATTTCAATTTTTTTTTGTATTTTTGTATAGGAAAAAAATATATTTTTGGATGATTTTTAAGTAATAAC
Source organism: Picea mariana (assembly GCA_032191745.1). Classification (NCBI taxonomy): domain Eukaryota; kingdom Viridiplantae; phylum Streptophyta; class Pinopsida; order Pinales; family Pinaceae; genus Picea; species Picea mariana. The sequence goes on along the minus strand of JASDQU010790194.1, from coordinate 12,822 downwards.
TAGACACATATGTGATGCAGACGCAGGTCTACGATGGTCAGACAGGCTTCCATGACATCATCGGAAGCACCAAGGAGATGAGGCGACGGGAGGAGAAGCAGAGATTGTCCTTTAAAATGTGCAAGGAAACCTGTCTCGTTTGAAACAAAGGATTCTGATGGTTCAGGTAGAGGATCTATCAGCGGCTATGCAGCGACAGGTGGTTGGTGTGCCCAGAGCTTGGGTTCAACTCTTTCAACATCTCACAAACGTCGTATTTTGTTATCATGACACACATCCGGTGCCATGTGTGTAGATGTAATGGATTTTGTATTATTGGTTGTATATGTGTATTGAGGGTGTTAGCCCCAATTTTGTACTATAAACATCCTATTTTTTGAAATATATATAAAACATGGTTCTTCAACTTTACTTATGTTACAATGTGTACATTGATGAGAATGTTTTCCTTGATTTAGTTATGTGACAAATGCCAATCTAAATGAAATTAGCATAAGCATTGGATACATAATTAGAACTCCTAGGTATGTGATGATAAGTAATAAAATCAAACTGTCGTTATAAAATGCATACTCATAGGAATCATTAGAGTAATGTAGGGTTGTGCACATGGTAAATTATGTTAAACTGACATACTACTAGCTGGGAATCCAGGGAAGCCTCCAAAGAGCGAATACCATGTGAAATGACATCGCGCAAAAGTTCCATAACGACGCTATATTCGACCACATTATTTGTGGATGGCCCTAGGCATATTCCACCTGAAGACACTAGTATACCCTCGAGTGAGTAAATCACCCAAACAGTGGAAGCCAAGTTCCATGTATGATGACTGGCTCTGTTTGCAAATCCTAAGTAGACCAAAGACTCCGTTGACATCTTCCAACCAAGGGAAAACTTGATAAGAAAGTTGAAGACAAAAATAAAGGGAAAATATATATGCACTAAATTACATTAGTATACAAAGAGTTATGCCCAATATTGGGGCTCAAGAATAATATATTTTCAAGTAGATCCCATTCCTGAGCTCGACCATGTTCCCTTCATAATATTCTAATTCATAGGATACTTTTTCTAAGACATGTCACACGATATAGGGACCATGCCACATGGATTTGAACTTGCCTTCCCCTAATGGTTATTTGGCCTGATCATATAAAACGACCAAGTCACCCTCAACGTACAACTGAGGATAGACAGACTTATCATATTAGACCTTGACACATATTTTATTCTCTTTGATAGCCTTAAATGCATCTCGACACTGCTCATCAAGGCTCTCTAGGTGTACGAGGCATCGCTCGAGATCGTAAGTGTCAAGGAGGAGCGTGATTTCCAATATAAGAGAAGGGATTTCACATTAAATAGGTAATATTGACTCCACATTGTGCACTAACTAGAAAGGAGAAAATACGGTGGCAGTCTTGACCGAGGTTCGGTATGCCCAAAGTGCGGGATATAGCATAATATTCTAGTCAGATTTGTTCTAGCTAATCATTTTCTTCAAAATGGTCTTAAGAGACTTGTTGATGGCTTCTACTTGTCCATTTTCCCAAGGGTTGTAAGGGGAAGAATGAACATGCTTAAACCCCATCTTGGATTCTATCTCTTCCATCATATAATTCTGAAAGTGACTGCCATGATCAGTGAAAATCTCACTCAGGATTTCAAACCTGCCAATAATTTGATTGAAAAATAAGAAGATGACAGTCTTCCCGTCTGATTTAACTGTAGGAATGGCCATGATCCACTTAGTAATGTAGTCTATGGCCACAATAATTTGTTGATGCCCCCCAGCCAAAGTTGGGTTGCAATCCACAAAGTCCATCGCCCACTTAGTGAAGGGACTGACGGTAATGACTGGATGGACAGGGGCTGGATGCGAGCATATTTTCCAAGTGAACACTTGGCAGGGATGACATTTATTAACCACTTCAACACAATCTTTAATGATAGACAACCATAAATAATTGGCTTGCAAAATTTTCTAGGCTGTCGCAAGCCTGGATAGATGACCACCACAAGCCCCACTGTGGAAATCGTTTAGAACCGACTCAGCTTCTTTGTGAGTTAAAAAATGAAGAAAGATATTTTGTATTTCTCGATGATACAGAGTGTCGTCAACGATAATTTAATTCCTAGCTTGGTATCATACACGTCAAAGGTCATCTCGTGAGAGATGCTAAGGGAAATTCAAAGTTTTAAGATAGAGAACAATGTCTCCATACCAGGGGTTAGACGATGAGACAAGGAAAATGTGTTCATCCATAAGAGAATCAACATTAATAACATCCTTGTCCAATTCTCAGAAGACTAATATTAAATCTGCAAAGACTAGTGATTTCTTGGATTTCGTAGAAGCAAAATTGAGATCGAATTCTTCTAAAATGACAATACATTTGTTGTATTTCCCCCCTATGATATGCCTGGTAAGGACGTATTGAAATGGATTGACATCGACAACCACAATATTCTTTCAAAGCAATATATAATGGCGTAATTCTTGGACTACGTGGACGACAGCCAAAGCTAGATTTTCATCGTGATAATATTTGAGCTCATGACCGACTAAGTTTTGACTAAGATAGTAGATTACTTGCTCGTGGAGCTCATGATCCTCCTGAACCAAAACCATACCAATCGTCTCTTTGGACGCGGCGACATAAAGCAAGTAACATCTATTGTAGTTCGAAGACTTTAGCAGAGGCATCGATACCAAGGATTTCTTAAAATCATCGAAGGATTCTTGGGATCACTCATCCCAGATAAAAGGGGTGTCCTTATTCAAAATACGCATGAAACCCTTAGTAATATTGGCATAGTTTACTATAAACCAACGTAAAACATTAGCTTTCCCCTGTAAACCTTGAAGTTTTCGAATAATGCACGGGGGAGGAAATCAAAGTATTGCCTCAACCTTTAACAGAGCTACCATGATCCTGGTCTCAGAGACTAAAAATACTTTAAGATGTCCAGAACTAATGCAAAAGATGCATTTATGAGGGTTCAATCGAATTCTATAATCACGACATATTTCAAAAACTAGTCGAAGGTGTTTAGGGTGATCCACTCTCTTATGAGAGTGAGAAGCAAGATCATCAATATAAGCTTCGACTATATGCTTAAGGTCATGGAATACGAAGGTCATAGCATGTCGGAAGGTTGCTCTGGCATTTTTAAGTATGAAAGGCATCTTCTGGTATGTGAAATTACCCCAAGGACAAATAAATATCGTCTTATGTTGATCCTCTAGTTTAATTTTAATTTGGTTATATCCTGAAAATTTGTCCATGAAAGAAAAAACTTTTCTTCCCACACACTCATCGAGAATATGATCGATGAAAGGTGTCAGGAAGTTGTCTTTAGGACAAGATTTGTTCAGGTCATGAAAATACATGCATACAAGGATGGTTCCTCGCTTCTTATTTACAGGATCGAGACAAGATACCCATTCATTCAAGGGAAATAGGTAGATAAATCCAACATTAAGTAGTTTCTCTACCTCTTCCTTAATAGTAGGGGCCTTCCAGGGATTGATAGCTCTAATATATTGTCGAACAGGATTGGCATATGTGTAATTTTTAATCTCATGTTTGACAATTCGAGGGTCAATTCTTGGAATCTCTTCATATGACCAAGAAAAGACATCTCAAAATTCCTTGAAGAGCTCTGTGTAGATCATGATTTCTTTTGGTGAACAATCCACATTGATGTGTACATTTTCAATATTTCCAAGGGTACGAGAGATATTGATCGTGACGGTAGGAGAGATACTCTGCATATTTACTTTGGCATAAATGTCGCGTGTATCAAGATTAACTACGGCGTGACCGAATATCTCGCTTAGAGTAGATCGAAATTCATCTTGTTTGATTCTAGCAATATCTGGGAGAAAATAGGAGCGATGATGCATATCATCGCAAGTTTTGTCAGAACCATTCATGGCCTCAATTATATATTCATCCAACAGAAAAGTATCATCAAGGTAGTCATGTGAGAAAGACAATGAAGTGGCCCACACGGGCTTAAGAACATGATCCTCCTCATTCATCTATGAGGTAATAGGATCGGGATCGATAGAAGAGTCAAGAATAACTTGATACACTATCTCTGTTGTTGATAGAAGCATGGCGATTCCAGCATGTGACTGACCTTCACAATACGTGGTCAAGGAAGGTAGGGTCCAAGGATTGTTAAAATAGGAGGTGTGGAAAGGAACGAACCTCTCTGACAAAACAGGCCTAGAGGACATGGCATAAATATGGTGAATTGGTGCCATGAAGTCGAAGGTACCCATAAGGTATTAATACATCCCAACATTGATATTATCAGTTTCCAATTGATAATTGTTAACCACGGGGATCGATGGTCCAACAGATGCACTGGGGCTACAATACACAAAGGACAACTGGTTGATCATCATGATATTCCCATTGTGAGGAAAATAAAGAGTTCGGAAGATGGATGATACAATGACAATCATAGAATAAGTCCAATTGAGTCCAAGTAACAAGTTATAATCGAGGGGTGCATCAACCACCACGACATCCACCTTTACCATATTCTTACCTAACTGGACCGGAAAGGCGGGAAGAATACTGTGAGGGAAGAAGGAACGATCATCAAAAGAATTCAAAATGGTCAGAGATTGAGAGAGAGTCAAAGAGTCGAGATCTTTCCAACAGATCAGGGACATCACACATGTTGCAGTGCCTTCATCAACAACCACATTCTTGATTCTATACTTCGCATAACCCACGTGGATTTGGAATGCCACATAGTAAGGAAAGAAAGGATTCACATCTTTGACATCAAAATTGATAAATTTCAAGCCAATGGAGTATAGAGCTCCTAACACAGATATAAAGGCATTCCTCTTTGAAGGAAACATATGGATTACTTTCAGGGCCGACATCGCACAAGGGGTTTGACCCAGGTCCTAAAAAATAGAGTAATTATGGGCGTCTTTAGCATTCAGATTGTGGGTAGAGTGCTTGAGTAATCCTTTTGGAGTATGAGGCAGTGGCTCTGGTTTTTCAATATACAAGGGCTTCTCCAGAGGAGGAGGAGATTCTAGACCAGGTACATTTTGTGGAGAATTGTAATCGTGAGACCGGGTGGCTACATTAACTTGAGAATTGACCATATTGATGCAAAAATGGTCACTGTCTTGTGCCGGTGGGTTTTGAATCTCACCATCCATATTTTAGACATTTGAGGATATCGAGTCCATGTGTTGATTATGTGGGAAAATATTCATCAGCGCAGCAGGCGGTAGAGATAAGACCCTCACAACTTCCACAATTTTGGGGCATAAATGAGTAAGATGATTGTCTGTACAAATCTTACAGGGAAATTTCACCTTACGCTTTTCTTTCTTGACCTCACCAACATTATTATTCATCCTCTCGTTATTACCATTGTTTTTGAGTTTATTATTATTCTTCCCACCCTTACGATTATTATTATGCCCTTTCTTCTTATTCCCGCCTAGTTGTTGGTTACATCTGGGTCGGTTGACAATTGCACAAAATGTACATCCTCCACCTGAGTGAGATTGGAAGACATAGATGAAGCTGACCCTCCTATAGATTAGTTTAGAGACAACTTGTTCAAATGGCTTGTCACCGAGTCTGCAGATTTCACATTGGCGGAGCCTACAATGCCATCGGCATGAGGTCGGGGATTTTGTCTAGGGTCATAGTTTGACCTCGGTCCCAAATAATCTTGTATAACATCCCATACTGAGCATATATAATATCTAACTGATCATCTTTGAATATTTTTTCTTCCTTAGATGTAACCATGGATGCCGCAACATCCTTTGAAACAGGAGGTTGTAGGGATTTAAGGAACCATTCTAATAGGAATTCTAGGGGTATGCAGGTCTTGGTCAACCCCTTCCATCTATGCCACTTTTGGATGTGATCTGATATATTGGTGTCTTTGTCCTAGCATAAGGTTGACAAAATTTCTAGTCCAACATCATAACAAACTGACAATTGGAAGTGGTTAAGGAAGACTAAAACCATCTCACTAAAGGTCTTGTATGCACCCCTAGGTAGCTCGATATACCATTTCATGGAAACCCTTGTGAGGGTGCATTGAAATAATATTAACTGAATGGAATCATCATTAAGTGAATTTAAAGAGAACCATAAGTGAAAGGTGGTAATGTGATCTCTAGGATCCTCGCCATTCTTTCCTTCAAATTTTGAAATATCTGAAGGAAGTTTGGTGGGAATGGGGGGGCATGTAGGATCATGACAAACATGGTCGTTCATCAACTTAGACAAGTCTAGTAGATTTAGCGTGGCTAGAAAAGGGATACAGGGTTGCGACAAATGGTGCCAAGATCCCTGGAAAGATTGTGTTTGGGGAATTGCAACCCATCCAAGGTTTTGGTAAGCACCATGGCCATATCCATGATTATAATACCCTCCCCAGGGATGATTAATAAGGGGTTGGTTGGGAATCATTCTAGTAGGAATGTTGTGATGAGGGTTATAAAAACTGCCCCTAGTTGGAGTGGTAACGGGTTGAGGTTTTCTCAAGGTATGAAACTGACCTCCTCTCGGTGTGAATCTGGAGGATAAAGGTGGCTTCCCCATGCCAAACGTGTTGTAAGGATTATACACTGAGGAGGTGAGAGTAAATTATGGAACTTGAGAAGAATCTTTTCTGCCAGGTTGGTTACTCCACCCAGAAGCAACAGGTTTAGACCTGGGGTTGAAAGAAGGAATGCTTCCCATGGTAGGAGTCGTTTGAGGGATATGTGATCCACCAAACAAGAATAGAGTATAAGGAGGAGTTGTGCCCCCAAGTCCAATGCTAGCATTAGGGCCAGTGGTCGGGATGGAGTTTGAAAACTACAATGTAAAATTCGGCATACCATAGGAAAAAGGACTAGAGGCCATCGGGATGGACTGAACATTATATCCTAGTGAGTGACCAAGATACCCAAATGGGTTTGTGGAAATAGGTTGAGTATTCACTATAGGACAGACATCAATGATAATAGGTGCCTCCAACACTACAATCATTATGGTTGCAGGAGTTGAAGGGGTACCATTAACTATAGTAGGTATGGGATTCAAAGGGATCCCAATATCTTGATGACATTGTTTAGTACTCATCCTTGTAGAATCAAAAGGCCCATAAGTGGAGGTGTGTGTACCATGTTTAATAACTCTATGCCTTTTAGAAAGAAAGGACTCAAAATGTGGTGGTAACTTTAACAAGCAGCGAGAGATGAAGGAAGTTGGTCTAGCTCCATGATGACTTAAGATTCAAGATATAAAAAAAAATTCCTAAGGCCAACTAGTGATCAAAGAGCACACCAAAAATAATCAAACGTCCAATATGCACACAAACAGGATAAAGTGGATGAAAGGGGAATCCCTCCCTAATGTAGGTATGCCTCGCCCAAGAGGGGCCTGAGACTCCCTGCTAAATATTAGAGGTATTAGAATCAGTTATAAGCACCCTCATGTTATTAACAACCAGTTGGTCAGATCCCCCCGGAGAGGTAATCCTCCATATAGTTTATGTGTTGTCTGACCCTTATCTGACCCAGGGTACCCGAAGAATAACCCTTGAAAGTAACCTATGTGGTACCTAAGTCAATAAACTAAGGAACCATAGTATAACTGATGCACAAGATAACAATCATAAGTCAGGTCCACCATATGGGTAGGGTAGAAAATCCCTAAACCTTGAAAGCACCACCTCTTACGAAGGTAAGGGAACTAGCAAGATCCCCATATATGACTAGATCCCCAGAAATATATCTGATGCTAAGACGGTATCAGGGGGATATCCCTTCAACCTACCTCACTCCACCTCATGCTTAACTCCAGTGTAAGCGAATCCTCCTGATATTACCAATTATACAATGGATTTCTCCACTCCCTTAGCCAGACATATATGCTGATTTAATAGCCTTGGAGAAGTTTACTCACAAAATCTTATTCCAAGGCACTAAATACTAAGCTAGTTTGTGCACCCTAGAAAATAAAATCGTTACTAATCAATTTTAAATTATATCATTAATTTTAATGGCCTTTCTTACTCAAAAGGTGTGTTCGTGAAACTAGTGATGTTATGACTCAACAAGTAAAATAAATGAAGATGAATATAATGTAAAGTCCTAACTTCAATTTCCAATAAATGATATGCTTCTTAAAAATATACTTTTCAATTAAATTTTGCAATTCTAAATAAAAATGCAATATTTCTTTACATGCACTAAGATAAATGATAGAGACTCAAGAGATCAAAATTCCAATCAATGTAAAATGCCTAATATTTTTGTATTTTCAATATAATAAAAATGAAAATGAAAGGACTGAACAACAACTTGATATAAAGGATCTACTATGTATAGACATAGACAACCCAAGTAGGATATCAAGGAGAAAAGCACCCAGCCCAAGGTGCAAGGACTATCAAAACGAAAATATGATGAGAAAGGCACCGCCCAAAAATTCAACCAACGACAGGTTTCCTGTCATTCCACAAACACTTAAAAGTCACTACAGAAACCCAAGAAGACTCAACAATCATCAAAACCTACCCAACAACCACCAAACCCAACAATCAAGCAAAAAAGGTTGACGTGTGCCACTGTTCAATGGAAAAGCACGTATGTACACAGCTTGCAGAACTACAACACACATGTATGTGACTGTCAAGCAAAAAACTGTCTATATGTGTCAAAACAAAGCTAGGCTAAGGAGAAGGATGAAAGACTCAGACCCAGAGTGAACAGAGGATGTCAAGTAATCATACAACAAGAAACTCAATATGAACGAGATCAATCTAAGGATAAAAACACTCCAAACCCCAATATGGTCATCAATTCTGTTACGAGGAAAATATCTCTATGGCTAGGGGTAAACAACAATAAACAGAAATGACTGCAGAAATCAAATATAATATCAAGTATGCTATATAAAAGAATATTCTAAAAAGACAAGATAATATACCTACCTCGTCCAAACATTCGATGGATTCCACCATTGAGCACTTGACTTAAAGCAATATACCTCCAACTAGTCCTCAATAACCAAGAAATGCAAGAAAATAGTGATAATATATGATGTTAGCACATTCAATATCATAATCCATCAACATTCATAACAAATATTCCCATGGAAAAATAATTCAAATATTTTCAAGATATTAATTGGACGAGAAAAGAGTATTTCTATTAAGATATAATCAGAGGAAGTGAATGAGTTACACACTTATGTGTCGGCACGATTCAGAACCGAGAAACTAAGTCCCTTCCAGTTGGGTCTCCACCACTTCAATCCTCCACCAAAGGAAAGATCACATGAGAGAGACAATGAATTTCTCAATCGGTAAGGGGAGAGCTTAGGGGATGAACAATGTGTTCAGACTTAAAGGACAAAGGGATGTAGACTCAATGTAAAGTGAATAATTTCTCCAGAGTAAGTTTTCTCTCAAAGTAGAATTATTTATCCTCTTTCCATAGCCTAAATTTGGCCCATTTATAGCCTTCAAGTGGAACTAAATGGACAAGTTGAAACGTTTCCAGTATATGGAAGGCCAAGGATCATTGATCACATTACGTGACATGGAAACCGGACACCATTTTTCAATTTTGGGCACATTTCCCGATGTACGCGGGTTGTAGTGGTGAAACCTGCATATATGCATGTTGTATAGTAGGAAGGGCATGCATATGTGGAAAAATATTGTCTTTATCTCTGGGATTTTCAAAAAGGGACATCAATTATACATAAGAAAATGGAAAAAGGCCTTCTATTCAAGATTGCATGGGGTGAGGCAAATATTCCTATAACAAGGAAAGCAAAGAGATTGTGAGAGGGGGAGAGAGGAAGACACAGAGAGTGTGTGAGAGTGTGATAGGAGGAGGGAGGACTACAAATATAGTGTGTGATATGGAGGGAGAGGGATATAGAGAGGGGAGGTAGAGAGAGATAGAGGACGAGGGGAGGTGAGAGAGAGAAGG
>JASDQU010790193.1:258779-279798 GCA_032191745.1 Picea mariana | reverse complement strand
ATCTATCATTCTTATCAAGGACATACATTGTTCATCAATCATCAACCAAACAATATTATCAATCAATCAATCTAATGACATCAATCAATCACTTGAAATCAATTAATCACTCAATCACTTGACATCAATCCTTTGACACCAAAATAATCAAACCATTGGCATCAATGATAACATGATCCAACATCCCTTCCCTGAGGAGACGTGGCCTTTCATTGGGAAGGTGTCTCTTCATTAATTATTCATTAAGTATTATAATGTATTTATATTTATTTTTATATATTATGTTCATAACACAGACAAGCCTAACCTTGTTAGGGTTAAGGTTTTTGACAAAGATTGTAACAGATATAAGCCTATAAAGTAGTATAAATAAGGACCTAGGAGTTATAGGTTGCGATTTCAGTTGGTTCATCTAGCCAGATGATTATTGTAAGCAATGTTTGTATGATTCTTATGGTAGAGTGAAATAAGCTAAGTTTTGAGGGTTAGGTCACAAGTTGAGGAGCCTGGTGTTATCTAGTCAGCCTCACAGAGGGTACTTACCCTCATTTTGATTATATTACTGAGTATGTAATGTGCGCAGTGCAAGATTTTGTAGCAGAATAAATAAAAGAGCAGAGAAGCCAGATCTTTGTGGACATAGCCCCAGGAGGGGGTGAACTCCGGTAAACCTTGTGCTCTATGTGATTGTTAATGAATGTTTTAATTTTCTAATAATCAGTAGCTCAATAATGAATGGTTAAAGTAGTTATATCAGCATACATGCATAGTTCTAAAGATGAATGAATTATAGAAGTAGATGAATGATTAAAAAGGATAATGCATAAGGAAAAAGAAGCCAACCACAATCCACACTCATTCCTAGACTTCAAACACCTGAGTATTGCAGTCCCCCATAAATTCTATCTTGGGTGAGACTACGATGTGCACCCTGTGCGCATTTTCCTTCTGGATTACCAGGAGGGCCGATAGTTTTGAGGGTTTTGTTGGAAACTTGTTGATCCAGGGGATCAAGTTTTTCTCAAAAATAAAAGTGCTCAAAATTACTTCAAAACAGACACGTTCTTAGGCCTTATCATCACAAACCCAATGCAACTTGAGCAGGCTCAAACGAACATCATATGAGCAAGATATCGCGTTCTATTCATTTTGTTAAACATGCAAAATTTTGTTGACTTTGCAGTCCGTACAACCCATACAGTGTTGACGTGGCAGTTGACCGTACAGTTTGTACAACCATACACTAATAACATAGTAGGGTATGGACCCACAAATGGAAAGTGACGTGGCAGAGTGCTGAGTTGGCATGTTGACAGGGCAGGTTCAATGGCAGACATGTGTTTGAATTAAGTGTTGACATGTGTCATTAGTTGGAAAGTGTGATTGTGCCACGTGTCCTAGTCGTGGGCTTCCATGTGGTACCCCTCCAATTTGCAAGTGGTAACATTTTTGGGACTCCACAGGAATCAAACCCGCGACCTCCAGGCGGGGCTAGTGCTTTGGCAAGACCTGAGCTACCAGCCCACCCATGGTGTTTCTTCACATATATGTTTTGTTTTTATTATTTGAATGTGAATTAACGGATGAGTGGCAGACTAAAGGGTTGGGGCCTAGCCCCAGCCCCGGCGCATACACGATGTAACCTTACCATATGTCCATAGCCGTAAACTTTGGCGGGAACATTCCATATGACTTAGCCACAGCTCTTGCAACAGAATACAACCCAGTTCAAACCACAGTTCTTACCACTATACCATATGACTAGCATTAAACTTTGGCACAGGGTTTTAATATTTAGCCCCATCCCCCCAGCGTATACACCATACGATCCTCCCATGTAACCATTGGCGCATGAACTGTCTGCATTTGGGGTTTAGCCCAGAAGGTGTAGGTGTTAAGCCATATGGACAACCTAAATGACCATTGGTGTATTTTGGGCACGGTTAAGCCACGAAGGCCAGATTAGGTGTTTAGACGTGGCCACATGCCCCCCATGAGACCTACACCTCCTCCCAAAGGGGTGCTAAACTCGCTAATTGTTTGACATATTGCCCTGATTTGTGGAGTGCACGTGGGTGTTGGGTTTTTGACCCAAGAATGTTGCAGGAGCCAGGTTGGTCATTCATAGGTGCATTTTGGCGAGCAGGTACAACAAACTTGAAGGGGAAAACTTCCAGGAGGTGTAATTTCATCACTTTTTGGCCAAATTAGGTGCCGAAAAATCCCAGCTAGGGGTTTTTGGACATTCTAAAGCCATTGGAGCCATATATTTTGTATTATGAGAACTATAACAGAACTTTTTAGGAACATTTAAAATGATCCAAGGGAAGCTAGACCGGGATATGTAGCCCAAGAGAGGGGTGAACTCCTTTATCATTTGTTGTGTTATGTGTTCATTTTTTATGGTTTTTATCTGTCTGATATGTTGCTCATGATTAAGTAAAACTCATTGAAATTATGTGTTAGTAACTTGATCCAATTACCCAAAGACATATCATTTTTACACTTGCAATTTAAAGAGACAAGTCTTCTTCATTTTAAAGATCTATTGGAAACAAATTCATTCCATTTTCAAATCACTTGGGTCAGCCCAATAAGTTAATCCAAAAATGGTTTTGTTGTCGGTTTGTTGGAAGCCCCACATGATTTCGTTATTTGAACAAGAAATTACATTCTTTGTAGTTGCCTTCACCTCATTCTTGTAAACATTATCATTTTGCGATGATTATTGGATTAGAAGAGATATTCATTAATTCTTTAAGTTTGTGTTTCCGTTTTGTTTTCATGTTTGATTCATGACTGAAATCATGAATCAAACATGAAAACCTAGCTTGGTATTATATTTTATATACAAGGATTTATTTTTAAGGGTCATCATGTTTATATCCAATTTGAATCCAATACTTGAATGACTTATTTTTGGATGTTTTGGGGTGTTGATATAATTGTTATATGGTTAGATGATTTGCATTTAAATTATGAGGAGTTTTATTTTGATATATTTTTAATCCTTTGCAAACACAATGGTCATGATAATAGTCATGGAAATTAATGCGGAACTATTGTAATCTGTACTTAACTCACCTTGTTGGCATAGTGACTTAATGAGCCTTTCATTTTGGGTATAGGTTTTTGACTATGTATGTCAGACTCTCATTACCAGGAATGGTAAAGCTCTACAACCAAACCCTCGATGTTCATGCTATGATAACACCCAGGCTTCGTTATGGTTTTTTCCCCTTTATCCACTTGGACCTGTTCTTATCGCTCCTTCTATCTAAACCTGAAATTGTTCTGATTCATCCCTGATACATTCTAGTCACGTTTGTTATGGCCCCTATTGTTCGTTTGGAGCTAAATGGATGTCATACATTGCTATCTCATGACGATGCAATCGAAGATTTAAGAATTCAATACTGGGATGCCTTCTTTAAAATATTTTAAGGCCATAACCTTCAGGTGGCGAAGGCCTTCGCACAAACTTTCGATGGGTGCAGAGCGAAAATTGGGGATACCCAGTTAGAGGTAACCAAGGAGTTTGTGAGTGAATCCATAAGGATGCCATCCATCGGCGAGAAATGGTTCAAAAACTCAAAAATTCAAGAAGTAGCTTGGAGCCTCTTCATGACTTCCAGGAAAATCAACTGTTGCGAAAAAGGTATCCCCATCTCTTTGGTTAAACCTAGGTGGCATGGCCTGTTGTTCATTCTCAAACAATTCGTGACCTGCAAGGGTCATTATGGTTTAATTTTCTTCTATCATATACGACTGCTTATGCATTTCATTGGTTATCATTTGAACATGCCTTTTTATCTATTGAGAAGCCTGTATAAAATGTCCAGAAGGTATAAGAGACAGAGTCTTGACTCTAGTCTGTTCCATCATGGCTTGATTAATATTCTGTTGATTCACCACTTGTTAACCATGGGCGATTGTTGGGATGGGTTTCTGACAAGAAATGGTTTTGCTACGGCTGTTCTTGTAGAAAGCCCTAATTTGGGTGAGCCATTGATTAAAAAACAGCTTGACATCCCAATTAATGAACTAGGCTCTCTTAACAGAAACCCTCTAGATGAGACAATGCCAAGTCAGTATTCACATGAGCAAAATTTTGTTGAATCGGAGTTAAGTGAACCCCCTGTGCCTAATTTTGATGCTGTCCGGAATGTTACTGTGAAGCTTGATGTCAAAAAATCTTGCAAACAAACAAAACAAAAATGCACAACCCTAGGGTTTCAGAACAAAAGATCAGGTCGTCTTATTTCGAGAAAATTGAGGAATCGAAACGATGCTCAATTGAGCTTGATTGGCCCGATCGAGGTTAATGAGGTCTCAGACTCTGAAATAGAATATTTCCTGGCTTTGGAAGACCTGGATTATCAAATATTTGGTCCTAATGAACCCCATGACTTTGTGACGAATTTGCCACCGTGCCTCAAGGGTATGGAGGAGTTCTTTAGTATTGGGCTTGTTCAAGAGAAAATAACAGGTAAGGTTGATATAGCCATGTTTGACTTTACACTTCATCAACATATCGTTCCTCCTGTACAGTGTGATGTTTGTTTACACTGGATCGAACGGTATTACACCGATATACCCATCCTTCAGGATCAGATTAAAACACTCACTGCTCAAAGTGAATCACTGAGACAGAAAAATCTCGACCTCAGAGTAAACGTAGAGAGGAAAACTAAACGCCTTAAGAGGACAGGGAACATAGTGATAAAAAACGCAAACAGTGTTAAAGCTATAATCAATTATGAGCTACCTGATCCATCTTTAGTCAATTGTTGAAATGGTAAAACAATTTTCCTCTTATTATATTCATGCTATCTATTTTTAATTGAATCAGTTTGAAATTGGAATTTGTTTGCTAAGATAAGACTGGCTACAGAATCTTTCGATTATGTAGCCAAGTTATTTTTAAATAGAAAATTGAGAAATTTGACCATCATTCTATCCTATTTCTAATCATGTTTTAGTTATAATTCTTAGATAGATGATTATAAAAAAGAAAATACAGAAATAAATATGTGCTTTCTTTATTTGCTTTTGAGAATGATTATAAAACATTGATTTTGAAAGGCTTTTATGAAAACTTGTAACCTGTAATTATTTTGTTCATAAATGACATATCCATATTTATCTTCCTGCTTAAATACATTTGTAAATATTTAGATTAGAGTGTATGTATATATTATAGTCTTAACATTAGTTAGTTTATTTCCTTTCTTTATTTTAGGACCTTAGATTGGCTAACGGGGCCATTAAACCTATCATAACAAGTTACACCAAACAGCTTGGGTTATTTAGACAACCCCGAACTGGACCTATTCTTCTAGTTGACAGCCTATCAATTTTGTCAGTCAACACGGCTGGAACTACATAGGATTGAATAGACGGGATTTGTGGATGAAAAGCGTGGAGGATGAAAGTATAGAGGGGAATGTTTAGGCCATGGAATCCAACGAAGGTGGATATTGAAAGATGGTTGAGAAAAAAGGAACTCGAGTTTGCACAGAAGGACAACATAAACTCTAATTTGACACCACGCAAATATCTCAACAAATACGTGTTTACTGACTTGCATGAGGTATTTTTTTGTGATTTCTCGGATTTGTCGCAGGAGTGGTTATTGAGGTTAAAGGAAAACCACCCAACAAATTGGATCAGAGCTAGAGTGGAATCTTGCAGAGATCATGTAGTTACAGCAAGTTAATAAAAAATTCACATGTGTAGTAGATTCATGGTTAGACAGTATTGTTGCAGGGTTTATCACCAAATTTGTAGTAGATACTGCGAAATTCTACATTGTGATAGAGCATGAGTTTCTGAAGGGACCCAGAGGTAGGTACATCAGATCATTGTATACTTCAATCAATATTTTATTGTATGACAAAGGTGTGATGACCATGGAATCAGACAGCTAAACTTCTCTGTGTGCATGGGGGAAGGGGGGGAAGCATTGAAAGGAGGTTGAGATATGGACAGGGAGATGGATAAGGGAAAGAAGAAGGAGGCCATGGACCCAATAATGATGGAAGAGGACCAGATAAATAAGATAATGGAAAAGGTTGGAAAGACGTGCAGCGGAATACCTTACCAATATAAAATTAATAACAAGAAGAGAGCCATAGCCGATAGAGAGGACTTGGAGAGCGATGAAGAAGAGGTAGAGGATATCTGGGCTATGGATCATATTGAGGAAATTCTTCATGCAACATATGAAAGGAAAACAATAGGTCCAGGGTCAGGAACAGAAGGTAGAACTCCAATCCAGATCACTGTCATTGTGGAACCTACAACCCCATGTGCGACTAATACACCCGAAAGAACACCAACATTTAGAAAAATGAATTTTAGTGGAAAAAGAGAAACATGACAGGGGTCCAATAAAGGAAAATCAACTGGGGGAAAAAGTTCAAGAAGTAACAGTCTATTATCTACACTACATGGAGGCAATATTTCAACACAGTTCAAAATGGTAGGACATGATCCCACTATCAGATTACCAGAATTCTGAGGAGAGGCATCATACCATGAAAATAATTTATTCATATATGAGAAGATATGGGAAGCAAAGAAGATCACATATGAGGACACAAAGCTCACTTAGTTAGCTATCACACTAAGATACCATGCGTTGGACTGGTACATGAGCCTGGATGTAAATAGTCCATGGGGAGTACCAAAGACTATCGCAGACATGAAAAAACTATTGGTAAATGAGTTTTAGAAGCCAAGCTCAGAAGACTAGTACATGAATGAAATGGTTGAAATTAGGAAGAAAACAAGGTGAGTTTGTTTTAGATATTGATCAGAGGTTCAAACATCTGAAAGGAAAGTTTAAATAGGTGATTACTGACATGCAACATAGGCACTTATTTGTGAACTCATTGTTTCCACCCTTGAAGTATCCTTTGAGACAACAGAAGTTCCAAACTAAGGCAAAGGCTATGCAGGAATCCCTGCAGCTCGAATAAAACCAATATCAGTAGACAGATCCAACAATAGAGGAGTTGAAGGAGGATTTGAAGAATCTAACATTTCAACTTAACTAGAATAAGGGAAAATAGAAAAGAGAAGTTGTTCGGTGTACGCTATGCAGGACAGAAGGACATCATAAGAACGAATGTCCAACTTTTGTGCAGAACTTGGAAACAGAGGTGTCGAACCCCTTGTTGATGATTAAAATCGCAATGAGGATTTCGCCCGCAAAGTATTGCTAAAGCCTATTAATTTTAAGCTGATAATATATATAATACTAGTAGGTGGGACCCCCTTGTAGGTTGGAGGATCATACCTTGTGCTTTTTTAATGTTCTTACTGTTGTTCGACACTGCTTACATGTTTTAGAATGACTGATGATCAATGTTGGTTCCATTCACGACACATGGATGAGGGATAATACATGTTTTTTCTCTTGCTCTAGACTCGAATGACATGATGGCTTATGATATCTGTTGTTACCTTTGCTATTTAGCCCTGGATTTATTACTTGTGACACCTACAAAAGATACATGTTAGTAACAACAAATAAAAGGCAATTGAAAGGAGATAAAGCAATATAAACAAAAATGAAAAAGGAAGGAACTATTCTATACTAACATGCTACAATATATGCATTAAAAGGATTGTTGTAAATCCTAGCTAACAAATAATATCTATGCGATTTATTGAATTGCATGGAGACATAGTTGATATGCATTACTGTATAGTTGTGAATGGTAATATGTGATGTGGGTGGCGCTCTTGAAAATTAAAGGAGGTTGGTTTCGATGCATGGTTCAATTGGATGAATTAATGGATTAGTGTGTTGGTGCATACCAAGGAATTGAATGAGTTTGAGCATGGAGGCGATGTGCATTTATTGCACGTCACTCCTTCTCCTTCCACTGGTCGCCACCCTAGTCGGAATATTGTTCAAACGGTGTTTTTTTGTGGTTAGATTATGACTTTCAAGCAGGGAAAGAACCGCTCAACCAAGCTCGCATTTAAGGTGCTTTTGGTTACAGGTATGCCTTTTCGCCATCCATGAATATTCTCTGGTTATGAAATATTTTTTGGCTCGAGATGTATGGGTATGTGCTTTCCTTAAGTATGGGAACAGTGTAAATTTGGGATATTTTTCTAGAACAAATCGTTGATGGGTTTCATTGCAATAATGGTTGAAGTCATAGTTTTATTGGTCATTCTGAGTGTTAGCAGCCATAAAGCCTAAAGGCTCTCTGTCATCCTTGTTGGTTTTAGTTGGAGGGTTTCATTTGGCCTAGAGTGGTTGGTTGTCTCTGTGCATTTGTATCACCATACCCAGTCTTTTGTTGTTATGGGGTTTACCGATTTTGAAATACTTTGTGTCACTGCACATTGTTTCACTTGGGTATGGGTTATTCATGCTACTGATGGTTGCGCAATGGTTTAGATTGCTTATTCTTAGCTCGGTTTCAGTGTTGTTAGTTGGTTGATTCAGGGAGCCATGAGGGTTATACCCTCCGTGTTCCCAGTATCGTTACAAGGCCAAATATAGCCTTACTCCTCTGTTTAGTCTCTCATATCAATGGAATTCTCACCCTTTCTATGAAATCATTGAATTATACCCTGTGTGTGTGCACCATTGGTCTCAGAGGTTCTCACATGATGATGGGAGTCAACTCCAATCTCCCTATGTTGGTCTATAGAGAAAAACCTTATTTTCTCAAGCCTGGGTTTGATAGAGGGAACCGTAACGGCCTGTCGGGTATACTTTTGATTGTTTTGAGTTGTTGGGTATTGTCAACAGTGTTTGGTTCCTAGCTCGACTTGGTTGATTATGTTGACATTGGTGTTGGTTTTAGTAACTAGTCACTGCATTGGTTATTATGACAGTCCAATTGATAAGCTCAACATTGGAATTAGTTGATTGAAGAATAGGTTTGATACACAGTCACTATCATTTGCATTAAGATTATTGAAATGTTAACTCATCATTATTTTATGATTAATTAATGCACAGTGATGCTTCGCGCTTGATGCGTGGGTATGTGTAGCGTTCCTACAGCATGAGTCAATGATTATTGTGACTATGTGTTTTTAATGGCCAAATGGTTATTGCAATCATGATGATTATGGAATTTCCATCCACTGTATATGTTATGGTTATTTTATTGCGCCATCAGAGAGGGTCACGGGTTTTTTAATATGGTTTTGTTGCAATTCGATCAACTTTTGTTATGAGATCGGGCATAGTGTTGTTACCTCGTTATATTTATTGATAGCCCAACATTATGGATGCTTAAATTCAAAGTGGTTGAACCCTTACAATCACATTAATACTCTTTATTTTTTCGAATGGTCTGTGTATTCTGAGCATAGTGTGAGTTAAATGTTGATTGTTGTCTATGTGTTTAAGTGGCATGTCAAAATCTTTGCATTTTAAATACAGATCATTGTGTTTGACTATCCATTATGTATGCTTAATGAATATCATACATTTTAACAGTGGTAGGCAAGGGTGTTGTGGCAGTATGTTCTCGTTGCAATTGTAGATGGAATTGAGGAGTTAAATCGGGCATGCTTTATGTGTCTATGTTAATAAAAAGTGGTTGATTTTTTATACTGAACTGGGTGAAGTTAAGGGATTGTTTATTCATTTGGGAATTATTTTAAAATATAAAATAGATAAATGAGAAGAACATAACTCTTCTATAGGTTGTTGTGGGATGCATACTGCCTTGTTTTGATGATGTTGTGTTACAGATTGACTGCGACCAGTGAGCAAGTTAATGCACATAATTGTTTTAATTTCACACGGCAGCTGTTCTTTTGACACAGTGATCATTTTGGTTGGTGTTGGTTCTTTTTATGTTGATATGGGATGATTTTATGGATGACATAATTCATTTTATGAACAGTACCCATTCTCATTACCGACCATTATTTCGCTTTTCACTAATTACAACCCCCTCACCTTCCCTCATTCTTTTTTCACTCCCTGTTCTAAAATTTAATTACCGTAAAGAAGAATTCTATATTGAAGCAGTTTGAAGTCGTAGTTTCTTGGTTGGATGACAGTGATGTTTCTCTGATTTACATTATAGTTGATTGTTGGTTTTCTTTGAGCAGTAATCATGTTTCTTTTCCCCCTCATTTTATTATTTTCCGCTCAATAAAAATCCCTTGCATATCCCAGGACCTTTGCTCACCCCTTTCTCAGTGACAACAGTTAAACAATTTGTATGGATTAGATTGCATGGGTTTGATAGGTTGCTAAGCCAAAGTCTATTTCATATTTTGAAAGAATTTCCATGTATGGTTTTTAAAGGAATTATTTGCTAATCAATTATGCATACATGAATGAGCTATTCAAATAAAAGGCTGAAAACTGAGGCCCACTATGCCCCTGTCAAAGAGAAAGCTACCACCGCCCCTTTCTCATCTTCAAATGATTCTGATAAATATGTGTCCTCCTGCATGCAATGGAGGGACGATTGCTCTCATATGATCAACGAGATTGGGCATAAAGGCTCCACACAACCTAAGGAAAACTCAGAGAGTTTTAAATGTGATAGCAGTAACGAAGGAAATATTGCCTCACAAACTGGAAAATATGGATTTTAAATTTTATTTATTTGTCTATTGATGAGAACAGTTGACTTCATATTTTTTGACAGCGGGTTTTTTGGGATATATGAGTAATATATTTTTTGAAATAATTTCAAATATCAATGAGATAAAGTGTCAAATGTTAATGTGATGATGGGATTCAAAAGGAGGGGTGTTTTTCTTAATTAACTAGTTATGTTATGATTGTTATGTGCTAAAGGGAGTCACAAGGGGTCACACCTACTAGTTATTATTTTTTTATAACCCTTATTATGATTATTACTTTTCCCCCTAACTAAAAAGTTGGTTGGGTCTTTAGTTAACTTAACTAATGAGGTAGTTCAACTACTTCAACCAATTCCAATTTGCTTAAAGGAAAAAGGAAAGGGAGGAACAAGAGGAAGATAGAAGGAGAAGCATACTAAGGTTTGCTCTTTGAGTTTATGTTGAGATAGTTCAGTTTTCATTCATTCCTTAATTTATGACAAGACTAATTTTTTTTTTATGATAGTAGGGTTTTATTGTAGACATCAAAATTCAGAGTTGAATTACATCATTCAGACACTTGTTTTTTCAGAGATGTTGATCTATCTTTGATAATCTATGTAGAATTGTTTTTTTGTGAATTAGTTTTTTCTGTTTGTGAATTAGTTTTCATGACTAACAAAGGCTATTGTGTAGAGTTGAGTGGGAAGCAATCTATGGCAAGCTGATCCAACTTTTAGAGTTCCATTTTGATTTTCTATCAAAGGTCCTTTTGTATGTTCCATCGGGAATGGCTAAGTTTGACTTTGGTCCAAAATTTCTGCATGAGATTTTGTAAAGAGATTGACTCTTTGGTGAATTGGAATGAAATAAAGGATTGCTTTATGTCTCATCTATCTTGATTATCATCTTGGTGTCTTTACTTCTATCTTTACATTTGTCTTCAACAACGATTATATTCAGAAAATCATATTAAAATGAATTTTCCAGCAAGCTTTTATTTGTGAAAAAGACTAGCCTAAGCACTTGTAATTGATACTTGTGAGTTAGGATTTTATTTTTGATGGCTATAAACCTAGGGTTGCATTCCCATCTATTTTTATTTAGCCAAGTAGAATCTGAAAATGCTTGAGTAAGATTATTTCATATATTTTCCTCAACATTTATTTGGCGACCATACTGGGGATATCTTCGATATCTCTCTGGTTAATTTGTATATTCGATTTTCATCGATACATCTATTTTTCTGATATTGATTCTTTGATTGTTTTATTTCTTAATGAATGTGTCTATTGCAAGGAAGCCCAATATTGAGCCTAGTCTCCAAGACCAAACCAACATTCCTTTGAACCTGTTTAACACCATTTTGGACACTGCCAATACCTGTGCTGAGCTTAATCATTCATGGGAAGCAATTGAACGAGATATTAGTGCTCAAGAATGATTGGAAGCTAGACGTAGACAACCTAGAAATCAATAACAACTTCATTGTTTCTTCTTTTTTGGCATTTCTTTTATGTCCTTAGACTCTCATGCTTCTAGAAGAAGAAGACGCTTATCACCTGAAATTAATCCTATTGCTGAAATAGGAAGAAGGAACGTTGTGTTATCTACCCAACAAAGTGCTCTAAGGAGAAATTTGTTTGATTCATCTAGTTCATCTTTCTTTCCCTCATCTATAATCCACAAGATGGCATCTAGTGGTGGCTCTGGTGGCACTAGAAGTGCTTCCTATTCTCAGTCTTCATCTTCATCAATGATTGGTAGCGTATATAGCCACCGTATCCCTGTCCAATCTACCACAAATCCCACCAAATTCATTAAAAAGTACGGGATTTTTTAGTTCAAAGAAGATGCCACAACCACACTGTGGCATGTGTCCTCTCCTCTTAACCTAGCACCTCCTACTCATCCACTTCCTAAATTTAAAGAGCATCTTCCTAGGTTTTCAGGAAATAACATTGTCGCTACAAACGAAAACCTGGTGACGTTTTCTAATGATTTTCATAACATAGGAGCCAATGACAATGATACTTGCATGCACTTATTTGTCAATTCCTTGGAAGGAAAGGTTGCGGCCGATTTATTTGAACCTCCTCCTAATATTTTGTCTACTTGGGAGGATTTAATCTATTGGTTCTAATCCACTTATGGGCAATCTAAAATCCCAACCGAGAAGTTACGGAAATACAATAACATCACCTATAAGGATGGTGAGACCATCAAGTCCTTCAACTTGTGTTTCACCAAGTTATACAATCAAATCCCCGAGCTCATTTGACCTCATAACCAAGCCGATTTCATGCATTACTAAAATGAATTACCTTCCCCATACCGTCATAGGATTGAGGAAAAATCCATTGATAATCTCGGTTCCGCTCTGCATGCTTGTTTAGAGTAGGAAGAACAACTTGAAATAACTGGTCTTCCCCACGGAGAATCGGTTAGACAGATAGACATGTCCACCCTTTTACAGCTAGTAAAATACATGAAAAATCATATGATAGCATATGAGCGGAAAGGAAATGTCTCCCCTCTCACCCCTAGAGCTTCATCTCTTTTGCAGCCCCTTTTAGAAATCCAGTTGAAAATAATTTCCAGCCTAAAGTTATCTTTCCTTGAAATTGGTGTAAATTCTGCAAGAAACACCACAAGGAAACCACATGTGAGGTAAAGAAGAGTTCCAGAGATAATACCATTGGTAAGATACTGCAGGCTACTATCGTTTTCCTAGATTTTGCAGAGCCAGAAGATGTCATGGTCATCAATACTAGGAACAAAGCCTATGCTCCCAAGGGAAAATTTGATCCTCCCTGCAATTATTCTAGACCAAGATCATCCTCACTCGCTGCTACTGTTCAGGTTCCTAAAGTTCCTAATAGTCAAAGAACAACCTATCCTCTCCCCTCTTCCAAATACAATATCTTGAATCAGTTGGCCAAAATCAAAGCAGATGCAACCCTTTTGGACATGGTTGTCATCCCTAAACAACAGATGCATCTGAAACAATTCATGGAAGGAAAAGCTTATGTTGTAGTCAATATTTTCGAAGAGGTAAATGAAGAGGATTCATATGTAAATAAATTAGGTGTACATAACTATAGATACCCTATCAAAAAAAACCCTTTTTATATTTCTGTAAATATTATGGATAATATCGCCCATTGTTGCCTCATTGATGGCAGTTCAGGCCCAAGTGTGATGTCGAAGATTATTATGGAAGAGCTAGACTTGTCTTGTACAAATGGAAATGCCAGAAGCATGCTCTCCTATAATAGTCTACAATGAATGACCATAGGTGAGATTAAAGATGTGACCTTAGTTTTGTGTGCTCATCTTGAAATAAGGACAACCCTCAACATTCAGGTAATTGGTATGCCACTAAGCAATTACTCAATCATCTTAGGAAGATATTGGCAAGACTTTACGGGTGGATACCTCTCACTCGACGGAACACATTTATTCGTTCCTTGGAACCAAAACAACATTATAGTCCTTAGAGAAGGAAGGATATCACCTTACATAGAGAGTATCCCACAACCTAACGTAAACTATATTGAAGAGGACCTAGGAGTGTATTCCATCTTTGCTAAGGAGGATAACATTCCCATGGAACAAATCGATTTAGATGATGGTATGTGGCACATGAACTTTGATGGTTCATTCTCTAATGAAGGTAACGGAGCTGGCATTATCTTGATTTCTCTTGTAGGAAAAATCCATAACTTTTCTTATAGGGTGGAGTTCGCTTGCACTAACAATGTCACTGAGTTCAAAGCTTTATTATTAGGTATTGAGAACGCCTATAATATTGGTTGTGGTCACCTTTCAGTTTTTGGGGATTCTAAACTTGTTGTGAATCTTGTATGTAAAATTTACTCTCCTAGCAACAATTTGATGAAATGATAAAACCAAACTATTTGGGCACTTATCATGAACCTTTTATATTTCAAAATCACTCATGTTAAGAGGGAGTTAAACTCGATGGCTAATCGATTAGCTTTTTTTGTAGCCTCTCCTAATCGGAAACTTCTGCCACACATACCTGATTGTACTTTCCAATCTCTGTATCATCCACATATCCCCAACAATATAGAATCTTGGCATGTCTTCCCTAATGATGAAAGCATTTGTGATTTTATTCAAAATGAACCTTTTGAGCCTAAGGAGATTATATCCATAGAGGATAACAAGGTTCCTAAAGGCTTGACTCCTCTAAAGAGTTCATTTTCTTCGAGTGATGCTGGAAACAAGGAGAAACAAAAAGAAGAGGATTCGAAGAGGAAGGTGAGTGAAACCATCTCCTTGAACATTGGGACACCCGAGACTCCAAACAATGTTAAAATAGGTGCCAAATGTTCAGATGAAGAGAAGGTAAATTTCCCCAAGCTGCTTGGTGAATTTCAAGATGTTTTTGCTTAGTCTTATGAGGATCTTCATGGTTTTGATCCTGGTCTTATGCAACATGCCATCCCCATTAAGGAAGGTGTAAAATCAGTCAGACAAAAACAAATACCTATCAACCCTGCGCTAGAAGCAACTATTCGAAAGGAGTTGGAAAAACTCTTGAAGGTTGGGATCATCTTTTTGGTCAAGTATTCTGAATGGTTTCAAATTTGGTTCCTATTCAGAAAACAACTAGACAGATCAGATTATGCGTTGATTTTTGTGCATTAAATCGAGCTAGTATAAACGATCACTTCCCTCTCCCTAACATGGAAATGATTTTGCAACAAGTTGTAGGGTCACAAATGATGTCCTTAATTGACGGTTTTTCTGGTTACAACCAAATCAAAGTAAAAAGGGAAGATAAATATAAAACCACCTTTATTACTCGTTGGGGTACCTTTTCTTATGAACATATGCCTTTTGGCTTATTGTTGTGAGGGAAATCTCCCTACGGACTAGCAAATAGAGTTCAGACTTTGCATGCAGATATGACCAAAGAGAAACTACTTTCTACCTTCATCCCTAGATTTAAATCCCCTTTTCTTAGTAAATGCATGGAAAGATCAACCTACCTCGTTCCCGGCATTTGATGTCAATCCTCCGTTGTACTTGATTACTTGTTCGCAATAATCCTTCCAAAGCTGACCTGCATCCAAGACAAGCAACAACTACGCATGCATCCTACTTATATACTAACGGGTAAGAAATACAAACATATACTAATCAAACTATAAAAGTTCATGAATTGGGATGGGAAAAGCATTTTCTTTATTACTTTGAATGAGTCAACATACAAAAGTTGAGACCGAACACTGCTCCTCGAACCTGATCCTGGGCTCCTCTTCTAATGTCCTTCAACTGCTTTTCTTTGAATCTCCTTTGGCACAAGGAAAGGCTAAAGGGTTGGAATAATGGGAATACGTAAATGGGCAAAGTTTCTTTGCTATATTTTCGCCCCCTTCTAAATGGGGCCCCTACCCCTTCTTTTATAGGATAGAAGGAGCTAGGTATTTGGACGAACCCTCGGCCATGCATGGCCGGGAGTTTCAGTTAACTCACCCATAGCTTTTGTGTTCCATCGACAACTTTCCTTTTTTCATGCTTTTGTCGGTCCATGCAGGCTGTTTTGGGTCAGCCAGCGTGTACACGTGTGCAGTAATGGAGTAGGGCGCATGGGCCTTTATAAAAGAGGATTTTCAAAGAGTTTTTCAGCAGTGCTTTGGCAAAGAAAGGATATGAGATAGACTGATGCTAGGTAAGCATGTGTGGTGTAATTTAGGGTTATAACAGATGCCCACTAATGTGTGAGGTCAGAAGAGCATCTGATGGCCGAAATACATTACCAATCTTTACTGATGTGCCAAACGATTGAGCCCAAGGATCAGGGACTGGGAGGTGCCATCTGCAAAATAACACATGTCTCACCGAGGCGAGCATACCCATGCTCGGGATAAAATAGAATCATGGCTACCAATCAAATACACTGTAGATCCATGTCAAATAACTATAAAGAGTAGCCACGAACAATACACAGTGGAGCTACATCTTGAAATCAGAAAGATATACATATAGAGTATCCATATTCCAAAAGTTGATTCGGCCTGATGGCTAGAGATGAGATCTTCAGAGCTCGAGAAACAACCTCAAAATCTTCAAAACTCGGGTAAGAGTGTAATATGAGTGTACGACTACACTACCCAGAGGTCTTCAACGGCTCGTCGATCATGGACTTGATAATCTTGATGATCAGACTGAAGGCTTCAATGATTTCGAACAAGGACTTGATTGTATGTTCAGGATGGCTGAGTATGAGGACAAGAGACATATTGCAGAGGGGCCAACTTAGGCTTGGTGACAAACTTCCCTTGGATAATAGAACGACAAATGATGAGACTTAGGCAGCATGGCATTAATCATAAGTCTACGAAGCAGGAGGCAACGCAAACTCTCGATATGTTTGGAAGGATAACCAAACGATGGAGGACACAACTCTATATAGCGAGAAAAGATTCCTAAGGTCATACTACATCCCATAGTCTAATGAACAAACGGACAGATGTGCTTTATCCAAGGGTGACTCATTATGTTGCCAATAAAGAAAATACTTTCCCCTTCCTCTTTTTGGGGTATATTTGATTTTTTTTGTCCTTTTCAATAGTTTTGGAAAAAGAATAAAGGAATATTACGTTACAAAGGAGGAACGAGTATTTCCAACATACAAATTCAAGGCACAAGGGAAAGATTGATGTTAAAAATAATGATACTCAGGAAAAATCCTCCGGGGGCCAAGGGTGTTAAAACGCAAAAGCAAATTGTTACTAGGCTGAAATAGAAGGTATGCAAAAACAGTTAACAAAACACACAATGGTAACGCCCTTCAATGTAAGTTTAACGAGTCCAGAGAAGGTAAGCTCGGTGGTTTTTCATGTTTAGAGAGTCTGAAAAAACATAAAAGGAGACTCCATTGGGGTACCTTTTTCGAAGGTAGTCTAGTCAGTTCGAAAAAGGGGTAAACTAGCAGCGACAAGACATCTATTCAAAACCATTTTAATGAGTGTGATAAAAACAAGATCAATCGGCCATTTTTTCATTTTTAAGGAGTCTGAAAAAAGCTTAACTATGGACTCCGTCAGGAATATTCTTTTGGACCAATTTAACGAGTGTGAAAGAATAAGGTCACTCGACGATCTTTTCAATTTAAGGAGTCTGAAAAGAGATTAACTATGGACTCCGTGGGGGTTCCTTTTTCGTAAGTTTAGTCCCTCAGGCCCGAAAAAATGATAAAATTATACTTGAGAGTACTCTTCTAAAGAACGGAAGTTCTATAGAGTATACCTTTGTTCGTACAGTTGACCATTCGGACCAAAAAAGGGGTAAACTACCACCGGACAGACGTGACTTCAAATTTCAGTTTAACGAGTGTGAAAGGCCACAAGATCGCTCGGCAATCTTTTCATGTTTAGAGGGTATGAAAAGGGCTTAAAAGAAGACCCACTATTTTTTGGGAGTCCTAAGGGTGAGATCAAGAGTGAAGAAGAATCATGCAAATGAGGCTCAAACTCATATTCAGGAAACACTATAAGGACTCCCGAGCCTACAGTGTTTTAGAGACAGCATGGACACCATAATGCAACCAGGACCTACCTAGGGCATCCATGTTCTAGTAATCTCTACTGCCAAGTTGCGACACTTCTAAAGTAGATATGATGGTTCTATGTCACAACCTGATGGGATGAATCCTATGGCAGAGAAAAAAGACAACGAGACATAAAAGTCGGGGTAGTAACATAACTTATATGCTCAAGTTGATTCTTGGAAAAAATTTCATGGACCGTCAAAATTTCCTCAAAACTCAAAAAAAGTGTCCCAATACCCGATCAAAGCCCTCCCATATAACTCCTGAATCACTCTAAATGGATTTTGGTATCAAGAAAATGATAAGGGAGGCCAAAAAAGTGACAAAAAGAGGCCAAAAAGTCTATAAATAGAATTTGGCAGCTCATTATCACCATTGCTGATTTGGAAATTGACTCTGGAGCCAAAAGACCCCCTTTGATAAAAACAGTGATTCTGGGAGCTACAGTGGACGAAACGAACTTCCGTCTAGACCAAGTAAGTACAAACTCCCCTATCTAGCTATTCAATTCTTAATTTTGGTTTTTTATTTCATGTTTTGGGTATGCGTTGACCTTTAAAAGGTCGGCCCTAGGTCCACGCGGGTTGTCTCTAGACAGGCCATGTGTACACGTGACTGTCACCTAGACAGCACATGTGGACCCCCCTTTATAGACAAAAGGAACCAAACAGCACTCACTCACCCTCCTGAACTTTGTTGTGTTGGCAAGATGTATGTCCACTGGAGGGAAAGGGAACATGAAGAAGTTGGTGAGTTGGTTGCGGGAGATCCGAATGCCATGGCCGCGTTGATGCAATGTGGTTTGCTAAAGTTCTTCCTGTGTCCATTTATGCGAGCGCAACCGAGGCTACTGAATGCCTTGGTTGACTATTGGCACCCTGATGCAGAGGCCTTCATGCTAGAGGGGAAATCACTAGTGCCCACCACCGAGGATATCAACTTTTTGACTGGCCTCTCAAGGAGAGGGGAACGATTCAATTCCAAGACGTTTGAATCGGAGCCGCATAACATAGCAGAAATCATAGCCCTGCACTATGAGGCTAGGACAAATCGTTTGAGCTCCTAGGTGCCCATAAGTAATATCACTAAACTATCGTTGCAAGCGATATTATTGCTCATTGGGCGGATCACCGGTTCAGCAACCTTGCATCAGGCATCCCACGCACAGATGAACTGTGTTATCCAGTGCTTGAATGCACAAATTTTTGACTGGAGTACCACACTACTAGAGTGTATGAAGAGGCAATCGACAGATTGTCGTCAGCGGACACAGAGGAACTTCAGGTTCGGGACTATTTTGTGTTCATTATTTTTCGAGAGAGTTCCGAGCTTTAGTCCTCGGGAAGTGGTACGAGGACATCAAGCCTCTTTTCCTATTGTATGTAGATGGGCAGTATTACTGCCGCGACAGGGTGGTGGAAGGACCAACGAGTCCTTCGATGATGACTTTTTTGCATGGCTATCCCGGTAGATCCCTGTGATCGAGGATTACCCATATGCAGGAATAGACTTTTCGAGAGATCCTGAGATACCCATGCCTCCTGGTGAGGAGCGAGGGGAGATGGGTAAGTCTCCACCTTTGTAATTTTTTTGTTGTATAAGTAATTTTTATGTCATTTTTGTTATATATATCATTTTTTTATATGCCAGAGTATTTGACGGATATACGTTTGTTGCATGCAGATGTGGGACCAGTGTGACCTACCGATTATGCATGGAACAGGCGTCATCCTTGGCCAGGAGCCGCAGCTGACACTGTCAGGGGACCAACAGTAGCAGGAGACCTCCCAGCTAGGGAGGCTGAGAGGGTAATTAGATGAGTTGAGCGGAACTTTACTACACTCACTCGCACAATCCCGATGGCAGAGATTGAGGACCTGCCACCATCCATGCAGCCTCATGTAGTGGGGGCACCTCGAACGTGGGTCCAATTGTTTAGGTGTTTAGCCCATGCTGTGGACCAGTATAACAGGGCCCATAGGCCCTAAATCTATTTAGACTTTTTATGTGCCATGACCACTACTTGTATATATGTTTTTAGGGCATAAGCCCTGTGACTCATTATTGGTCCTATTTTTGAGGCGCTTGCGTCCATCTATGTACTCTGGTTACTTTATGATATTATATATGGTTTTTTGATCTTTTGTGTCTTATGGATCACGTGTGAAAAAATGTATTTACATGCTTATGTCAATGTTCTTTCATATGTGTGCAAGATGCCAATCTAAAATTTGATTAGCTAGAGTATCTATAATTTGGTTTAATCTCCTAAGAACATGAAAATATGTAATATAATCAAATTTTCGTTCTAAGAGATGTACCCTAAGGAATCATCGGTGTAAGGTTGGATCATGAACCCGGTATACTCTGTTTAACTGAGACACAGCCAGTTGAGCGTCAAGATAGACCCAGAGATGAGAGATACCCAATGACAAGGCGTCACAAAGCAACTCAATAACTGCACTATACTCGACGACATTATTTGTGGTGTCACCTAAGCATATACCTCCGGAAGATAACAACTGGCCCTAAGGTGTAAATATTACCCAAGCTGCGGAGGAAAGCCTCCGAGTGTGCTGACTAGCACCGTCTACATACCCAACAAACACCTCGGAATCACTTGACATCTGTCATATTGAAAAAAGATAACATCAATGACACGTCCATAACATTTAAAAGAAACTAAAAATTAATAGTACAAAGACTATACATATGTTACAAAACGTTACCCACAATAACCTACCTATGAGTAATACTTCTTGAGGTAGAGCCCTTTTCTAGGCTCTACCAAATAATTCCCTTCAAAATCAACTAGATGATAAGCGCCCTTTTTTAGTACCTCTTTTATGATGAAAGGTCCAAACCACA
>JASDQU010790193.1:244476-258679 GCA_032191745.1 Picea mariana | reverse complement strand
CAATACATATTATATTACATAAATCATCAATCAATCAATCCTTTGACATCAATCAATTACTTGACATCAATCAATGACATCAATCAATCAAACCATTGGCATCAATGACAACATGATCCAACATGCTCAGCCACTAGGATCATGTTCACCTGTGCTTAGCCACATGCACGACCAACTCAACAGATCTTCTTTCTCATTGCGTTACACAAGAGAATCATCTAGAGTACATCATCTCAACTCTATGCTCAGAGGATGATAATACATTGTTTCATCTCTGTCTCAGAACGATGCACCCAACTCATGGGCTTTTCCACACGTTCCCCTGTGCTTAGCCACAAGCACGTCCAACTCAACAAATCTTCTTTCTCACTGTGTTACACATGAGAATCATCTGGAGTATCATCTGAAATCTTTGCACAGAGGAGGTCAACACAACGTTCCAGTTCTGTCTTAGATAGGAACCACATACCCATCTCATGGGAAAACCCAACTCATGGGCTTTCTCTCAGGTTGACTCAATCAGTCTGTGTTCTGGAGGATGTCTCATGCAACTACAATCATTAACACCTGAAACATCTTATTGGGAAGATTGATCCAGATCTAGTTTTAGTCCAAGAAACTATGAGAAGAGGGGAGACTATATGTGATACTATGAAGTCTTTGCTTACGGGTTGGGATTTCCTTACTATTGATTATGTTGGCAATTTTTTTTTTTTTTGGGGGGGGGTTTCTTGCTGGTTGGCAAGAAATAATTCGACTTATTAACTCTTTCTCCATCTCATTTGTTTTTTTTTTATAGAGGTGGAAAGCCGGAGGTTGGGGAAAGTATTTTGTATCCTCAACATATATGGACCCTATGAGGGTAAAGTCTCTTATTGGGAGAAAAAATTTAATTCTTCCCTTTCAATGGTGCCTAATTAATTACAGTTGGGGATTTAAATTTTACTTTGCATAGGGATGCAATTTAGGGACATGTTGCTCATCCCAATCCTTTAAACACTTCTTTACAACCTCTCAAAAGAAGGTTAGGTTGTGGATATTTCCGTAGTGGATATAAGACCAACATGGCTAAACAATCGTGCAAGGGTAGTGATTTTCTCCAAAAGATTGGACAAATTCTTATGGCACGAGGATTTATGTAGTTTGATTGAAAGGTTCAGATCGTGGGTGAGCCAAATTAGATTCTCAAATCACTTTCTAATTATTCTAGAATTGGGTGATATTCCAGACAAACCAAAGTATCCTTTTAAAATCAACCTTGCTTGGATGGAGGATGAAGGTTTTAAAGCAATAGTCACAACTTGTTGGAAGCACTTTGACCCGTTCTTAACAGAATTGACATGTAGCCAGTTTGTCTCGAACTTAATGACTATTAAGGAGTTGGTGGTGGAGTGGTCGACTACAACACACATGATGAGGGGGGATCTTTTGAAAGATCTTGAGTGTAAATTGGAAGAGATTCCTCAAAGGAATGATGGTTGTCTTATGGATGAAGCTAGTTTGTAGGAATTGAAGACACTAGAGACTCAAAAATAAAAATTGTTGCTTGAAGAAGAGAAAGAGTGGAGAATCAAAATTCGTGCTACTTGGATTATATGCGGGGACCAAAATACAAAGTATTTCCACTATTTTTCTAATTATATAAGATCCAAAAATACTATATGGGAGCTTCATGATGAGGATGGTTGGGAAGTTAGCCCTTTTAAGGATTTGGCAGATTTGAGTATCAACCATTTTTGTAATATTTACAAAGAGCCTGAGCATTGTCCACTTGGGGAGATAACGAGTCTCATCAACAAGTATCCCAAAATGGTGGAGGAAAATGAGGATGAGGAGGTCTATAGAGAGTTCACAAAGGATGAATTTCTTTCAATCATGCACACTTTTCAGAGGGACCAGAGCCTTGGGTTGGATACTTAGACTGTCGAGTTTTTCATTGTCTTTTTTTATTTGTTGGGTGAGGACTTGTTGAAGATGATCGAAGGATTTCATTTGGAGGGAATAACGTTGAGGAACATCAATTATACTTTTATTCATTTAATTCCAAAATTGGACAATCCTGAAACTTATAATAATTTTAGACCGATTTCTTTGTGTAATATGGTCTATAAGATCATTTCTAAGGTGATTGCAATGAGAATTAAGACTATTCTTTCTTAGGATATTTCTACAGAGCAGTTCATTTTTTTGTAGGGAAGGAATATTCATGAGGCGATTGGTGCTACCCAGGAAGCTTTACATAGTGTCAATATTCACTCCTCTCCCTCCTTGGTTATTAAGATTGGTTTATCAAAGCTTATGATAGGGTTTCCTGGACCTTCTTGCAATTAATGCTGCTTCAGATAAGGTTCTCTCTAAGAATGGTCAAGTGGATTATGGGATGTGTCACTTCTCTTCATATGGTTGTTTTAATTAATGGATTAGATTCTACATTTTTCAAGCCTTCACGGGGCTTGCACCAGGGATGTCCTTTATCCCCATACTTATTCCTTCTGGTAGCATAGAGTTTGAGTAGATGGCTTCTAGATTCAATGGCTAGAAGGGTGGTGAAAGGTGTTCAGGTTGGTAGGCGGGTATCTCTAACTCATCTATTATTTGTAGAAGATATTTTACTGTTTTGTTTTGGAAGTGAATGGGAAATTCAAAAAGTGATGGATATTTTAAATCTATATTGTTTGGGGATCGATATGGAGGTGAAAGTCAATAGATTATGAAAATTCTCTGGAGGATCAACTTCTAGCTCACCTGGATGATTTAATTACTTGTGGTAGGGTGAATCTAGAAGATGGTATCAAGTATATTGTTTTTTTTATCAAACCAAACAATTACAAAATATTGGGTTGGCAATGGTTGGTTGGACGGATTGAAAAGAGGATTCACTTTTGGTGTAGCAGGTGATTGTATAGGGCAAGTAGGCTATTGGTTAAGTCAATTCTAGAAGCTATTATAGTGTATTGGCACTTGTTGGCACACATTCTGAAAGGGATCTTAGAGACATTTTATAAATTATGTTTCAACTATCTCTGGAGAGGAAGTGGGGAGCACAGGGGTCTGTATTTGTCCAATTGGAGAAGGATTTCACTTCCAAAAAAGTGGAGAGGGTGTGGTCTAAAGGAAGTATATCTTTTGGGAATTCTCTTGCAGCCAAATCACTTTGGAACTTCATTACCAAGCCTAGTCTTTGGAGGGAAATTCTACATGACAAATATGTTTCTCTTGATTCTATTATTGAGTGGGTAAGAGAGGACACCAAGAATATCGAGGGGGTGTCTAATCCTCTCACCCTCTTTTCCAATTATTGGTAGATTCCTAGCTTGGAAGTTTGGAATGGGTACTTATGTAAGGATATGTGTCGATGCTATTATGGGTTGTAGTTATGAGATTTTTTTTCTTGAAGAAATGATTTTGTTTCTACAACAACAAGGGAATTCTACTCTTTCCAAAATAGCAAATCTAGGATCCACTACCATTTGGAGAAAGGCTTGGTTAAATGTTGATCAATTGGGATTCCTTGAGGAATGGCAGCGGAGATGGGAAAGGTTTATCTATACCTTGGGCAATGCTCACATTAGAGTTAATGATCACATGGATGAATTGGTGTGGATATATAATTCTTCAGATGGTTACTTTAGTGCGAAGTATGGATATCAAGCCCTTGTTGAGGATCAAATTTTGAACCCTATGTGGTGGTGGAAGCCTTTAAGGAAACTTAAGGCCCTTCCTAAAATCATTGTTTTGATGTGGTTGGTGCTCAATGGAAAGGTTTTGACTTGGGATGTCATTCAAAAAATAAACATGAATGGGTCGGGCATGTGCTTTCTGGCATGCGTTTTCTATGTAAGGAAAATAATGAAGATATTCAACATTTCTTTATTCAGTGTAAATTTACAATGGCACTCTAGTCTAAGGTGGAAAAAACCTTTAATTTTCAAGGGCCCTAGGATAAGGAAAGTGTGGATCTTTGCTTTCAATTTTAGTTTGCAAGCCATAATCTGAAGCTTTTTAGAGCTCTTCCTTTATTAGTGATCTGGAGTATTTGTGTTTCTCACAATCTGGTTATTTTTGAAGGGATATTTACTCCACTCGAGGTAGTGTCTTTAAGAGCAGTCAATCTTTTCAATTCATATTCCTTGATTTCAAAACCTACTTCTGTGAGACAAGTGCCACCTTTGGTTTTTGACCAAAGTGATCCATGGGCATTTTTTGATGGGGAGTGCTAGGGAAATGAGCACATACGTGGTTTGAGTTTTTTGGTTTATGTTTCTGAGCACTATTATTCCTCTTTTAAAACAAATGTTGGGCTTGGGACGAACAATAGAGCAAAATTTTTATCCCTCCTCTACCTCTTGAAATTCACCAACTTTAAGAATCTACATTCAATACAAGTGATGGGGGACTCACCTCTAGTGATTAAGTGGATGGAGAATGATTCTCAGGTTCAAAATATTAATCTTGCAGTTCTAGCACAACATGTCAAAGAAATCTGGTCATCTTTCTTGCAAGTGAATTATCATCATATATACAAAGAACACAATGTTATGGTAGATTCCTTGTCTAAGGAGGGTCTATCAGTTTGTTGGATCATATTAGATGATTTTAGACGAGGGTTCTATTGAATCTATGACTCATGGTCGTATAGATGATTTCATTGTGAACTAATAGTTTGTCCCTCTTGGAATTGTTCTAAATCTATAGTTTGTTGAACCTGATGGAAGTTGTTTATGTTTTTTTTTTTTTTTTGTTGTTTAGATGATTTCATTATGAACTCACAATATGTCCCTCTTGGAATTGTTCTAAATTTATAGTTTGTTGAATTTGATGGAAGTTGTTTATGCGTTTTTTTTTTAAAAGGAAGAGGCTCTTTTGTTAAGGTTCTATAACAATCCTACTTGGGAAGTTTTTTTTAAAACTAAAAGAAACGTAGTAGCTTGTCTACATCGGACAAGGAGTTGGCGCATAGGTAGTAAAGACACTTTAAATCGATCCAACAACACCAGAAACACCAGCTTGTGCGGCCCCGGCAATTCCTTTGAGTTTCATTCTTGCGAACGTACTATCGATCAAGCAATGAATGAACGAACGAACAAGGTAAGAGAGTACGAGACGTTCACGAGATTCGGTGAAGCCTCCATAACTGCTCTGCCTCCGCTCCGATCCCAATATAAACAGAGAAAGCAACCCATGACGCCGAATCTCTGCATCATTAACGAATATCTGATTTCTTGGAAGCAGGAGGAGCAGGAGAAACGCCCAGAGAAAGGGAGAGGGAGGTCACGGTTATGGCGACGTCCTATTCATGATATGGAGTATTGAATCCATATTAATGCTGCTCACTGCCGTCCTATGTTTCTGTTTCGTTTTTTTGAAATCTTAAGTTCTCTGACCATAACGCAGGACTGATTGAGGAAATCTGGGGTTGATTCTGATTAAAAATTCAATACAGCATTGAATTGAATGTTGATAGAGGACTTTTTGTCAGTCGAAGTTTAATGTGCCCCATCAGACCCCCTGTTGCAGAAGGATGCGTTTTTAAAACAATCAATTTATCCAGGTGACGTGATCATTTTATCCGAGAGCAGTCCATTTATGTATCATTTTTTTTTTTTCAATTGTCACTTGGTAATTCAAGAGGTACTCGGTCCTGTTTTTACAAGATGAGATGAGTAAAGATTTCGAACTGGTGACTTTACATAAGAGAGTACTTTAACAGGGTGTTGGTTAAACGTTTTATCTTTTGTCCTTGAGGTGTAGAATAGTACGTGACGGAGTGTGTTGTTAAGGCGCTCCTTGATGTGATGTTAAAGTCACTGGTTTGAAACTTGGACAAAAAATCCAAGCAGAGTGTGGCTCAAGCAGAGTG
This sequence comes from Picea mariana, assembly GCA_032191745.1. Classification (NCBI taxonomy): domain Eukaryota; kingdom Viridiplantae; phylum Streptophyta; class Pinopsida; order Pinales; family Pinaceae; genus Picea; species Picea mariana. Next base: position 252,819 of record JASDQU010790193.1, on the reverse strand, counting down.
TGATACCCGGGTGATTTTGACGGCTTACTAGCGGTTTCTTAGCCATAGGTTAGTCCCACATGTCATGGACAAACTAACAAACAAACAAAAAAAAAACATACCATTCAAATCTGCAGATCCAACCATTCATCACCAAATTTCTGAAAAAATCAAACAAAAAAATTACCAAAAAACATCCCAAAAAATAGAACATTTATACTGCGTTTAACATTCACTAACTATTTTACACCCCATGTAAATTTTAAATGTATTCTATTTCCATGGAATACTAAACGTATTATCAATTTGAAGTCATTTTTATGTAAGTAATGAGGTAATTTTCATTTCATTTGTTATCTTAGTATGAAATGGTTTTATTATTTTATATATATATATATATATATATATTAATCATAATTTTTAATATGTGGAAAAAATCGTGGATATATTATATAAGTTTAAATGATTATGAGAATAGATTTTTTCATGGAGAGACTTAGAATGTCCATAAACTAAACACAAAGATTACATAGATGTAGTTTCTCATTGTGGTGAAATCTAAGGTTTTTATTTATTTCTAATTTTTTTTTACATTGTTATGGAAAGGAAATAGTCAACATTCACTAAAATTGTTAATCCATAAATTTTACTAATTAGAAGGCTACCATCATGTTTTTCCATGAGTGTAATTATGTTAAGACTTTATATAATGTGATTATGAACCATGTAGTTATGTTGTTGATTAACATAAAATAACATAGAGTTGATTAAGAGGAAAATGCCTTGAGTACTGGCCATGATATCACAAATGGGATTGGTAAGGTGAAATTGGTGAGGTGGAGTGGAGAAGCTTCAATGAAGAAAATAGGAAGCTTGCTTAGCATCCAAATCTACACTTGCAAACTTGAATGTATCACTTGCCAACATACTTAGATATACATTGAGCCACGTGACCAGTTATGGGTATCAGGATTGGTGGTTGAAGGAGTTATAACTACCAACATATTTGATGTTTGGGAGAGCCAAAGAGTCAATCCGAAACTGACAAAAAGACACCTTGGATCGCCCCTTCGAATTTGGATCCTTGACTAGAGGTTGTGTCCGACAATAGCCACAGGAATCTCGAGGAGAATGTGGAAGAAGAGACCAAAGGTGGAAAAACCACCATACATACTACACAGAATGAAGGAGAAGGGGGATGCACAGACACGAGACATAGAGAAACAGAGGAGGCATACGCGAAAGAGGTTGAGAAGTCGAAGGTGGGATCTTATGGAAAACCACATAAAATAGAGTGAGTTGCGGACTCACAGTAGGACAAAGCAGTGAGGAGGAGACTCATGCACTTAACTCTGAGCAACATAGTTGTTGGGAAGTTTCTTTGAGGAAAATAAGAAACTTTCCCAAGGAATTAATGGCCACCTTGGAACAAAGAAAATCCAGATCTAGACTGGAGCAATAGAGGACCGCAACTTGGTGCTTATTGGAAAAAAATCGACATTGATAAGGGGAAGTCTCTAAGGGACTGTTTAGAAAAGAAGGAAGTCCCTTGTGCAGAGTAAATCCAGTTGGGAAGGTTCCTGATAAACCCATGGAGGTCCTGAGCTCAGTGGGAAGAGGGAAACTTTCGTTGTTGTCAGAGGAGTGAAGGAGAGTAACCTTCCTGGTCCTTTTTCTAGTTGGACTGTCAGTTGAATCAATCCCCTTGTGGTATCATGGCTTGGCACGGGGGTGGCATGCTGTAGGAAGGCACTATGCAACATAGCCTAAGGTTGGGAGGAAAGGCTTATTCTCTCAGTCAGTTGGTTGGCTTGACATTTCACTAAACATATAAGTGTTTAGCTTAACATGTTTGATGTATGTTTAATGATGTAAATATGTTGTTTTCTTGTTTAAATGATAAATTTGAATGTATAGAAGGAATGGATGAATTCCCGAGTAAAATGGATTATGCATGTTTGTTTTCATTGTCAACCAAATGGACTTATGTAACCAAGTAAGTTGTGCGAGGGTGGGGTGTATCCCTGTGAGTTCTGCAAATCCTTGAAATAAAAATATTGCAGGACATAAACCTTCATTGGATGAGTAGTGACAACAATGGGTGTAATCTAATGGGACTACAAGTCTTTGAGTGGAAAGCTTGCAAGACATGAAGAAAGTCTTCACTTCGAGTTGACATGAGTGCCCTGAAGCTTGATGATATTTTTTGAGCAGTTAGGGAGCCTTAATCTCTGTGAAACCTCCTTTCTTTGGATCGAAAGTTTGCAGGATATGAAAATCTTCATCCAAGTCTCAAAGAGAAATTACCTTAGCGAATTTCAGAGTGAAGGTGAGAGTCAATAAGGTCTAGTAGAACCTTAGTTATGGCCTAGAATAAAACCCTGTAATGATTATGTCTGAAATCAGACTATTATCCTAAAGAAAACCCGTGTTGTAAGTTGGGGTGGTCTGCAGCCATTGAATTGACGTACCGATTAGAACTGGACCGTTAGTCAGATGGTGCTATCATCAGAGTGACTGAGTGTGGATTTGATAGGGGACTTTGATGAGGGAGAATATGAATCAATGAGAACCGTTGATCTACCAGAGAGTGACATCAACAAGTTATGGACCGTTGAATCTAGTTACGAGCCTGTCGAAAGAAGAGTTGACGAAGGTTGGAAGGAGGAATTGAGAAAGGAGTCTGATGACTTGGGAGTCCGAGGACCATTGATTTGTCAAGAGGTGTCTCGTAATATCTCAGTTGTCGAATATAGTATGGTTTGATTTGATGAGGTTGGCCTTATAACCCTAATAGTCGAAAAATTGTAAACTCCAAGCGAACCCTAATCATTAACTGAGGTGAACGAGGATTGTCAGATCCGTCGAAGTGGGTGATGTTAGAGTGAGTATGTCGGATTGGTTTATGACACTGAAATGGATGCACTCTGATGGTGAGGGATTGCAAGAGTGATCGAAATCCATCGATCTGAGGGTGGACACAATGCAGTCTCAGTCGCAGGATCATTATGGGACCCACATGTTCATATAATGAATTAGTGTAAGAGACGATTAATAATCGTCGTGTACGTAGAAGGACTATTGGGTTAATTTCTTGGGATGACCCAGGTTCTAGTCTCAAACAGGTTTCCAAAAAAACCCTTAAAACTATCAGTCCTCCTAGTAATCTAGAAGGAAACACTGCGCACAGGGTGCACGATGCAGTCTCACCTGAGATAGCTTTTATGGGGGACTGCAATAATCAAGTGTTTGCAGTCTAGGAATGAGTGGGGATTGTGGTTGGCTTCTTTTTCCTTATTCATTATACTTGTTAATAATTCATCTACTTCTATGATTCATTCATATTTAAACCTATGCATGCATGATGATATAACTAATTTAACCAGTCATTCTTGAGATACTGATTAATAGAAAAGTAAAGCATTCATTAACAATCACATAGAACACAAGGTTTACCGGGGTTCGGGATACGTCCACAAAGATTTGACTTCTCTTCTCTTTTATTTATTCTGCTGCAAAATCTTGCGCTGCACACATTACATCCTCAGTAATAAATTCAAAATAAGGTTAAGTACCCTATTTGAGGCTGACTAGATCACATCAAGATCCTCAACCTGTGACCTAACTGATCCAGAATTGGATCCAGGAGCTTGATAGGGCTAAGAAAGGCCTAAAAATCAAAGTTCTCAAAATAGCTTTAAAATGGATGTGTGCGTAGGCCTTGTTGATACAAACCCAACACAACTTGAATAGGATCAAACGGACGTCGTATGCTCATGATATCGCGATTTGTTCGTTTGCTCAAAGAGACAAAAATGCTGCCTGTACAGTTCATACAGTGCCACGTGGCAACTGAATGTACAAGTCGTATGGTCGTACATCAGACGTGGCAAGGCACAGTTGGTGCTGACGTGGCAACATCTAGAGGCAACATGTGGCAAGGTGACTGGGAATAAGGACGGATGATGTGTCAGGCAGGTACAGGTGGACCAATCTAGGAGTGACACTTGGCATGTCTGTATGAATGACATGGCAGGTCCGTACAATCCGTACCAAGCATGGTGCTTATGTGGTAGGTACAGGTGGAAGACAAGTGGATCATTCAATGCTTGACACATGGCATGTTTTCTACAAATGGCATGGTGCCACGTGGCACCCAGGTATTGGTTGTCAGTTTTGGCAAAATATTGGAGTCTACCGGGTTCAACCACAAGACCTCTTGGGGAGCCAAAGGTTTCATGTAGGCTGGGCTACCAGCCTGCCTACAGGTGGTACTTAACCATATAGTGGCCCCACTTTATTTTAAAGTTGAATGTTGATTCGTTTGGGCAGAGAAAGGGATGGGGCTAGCCCCAACCCTCAGTGTAAACCATACCACAGGACCACGATAATACGACTGACATTCTATAGTTTGGCGCGCGGGGATTATTGCTAGACCTTAGCCCTCGATCACGGTGGTTACCATATGACTTGCCATATGACCCAACCTGTTTTAATTTTATTGTGGATTTGGTGGGGTTAGCCTCGGTCAGTTGGTCTAGCCCACCGACCAGGGGCTAAACCTCGAGCTACTATATCGGGGGCTTAAACCATAAGAGCGCGTGGATGCTACAACCTTTGGCCACATGGCCATGCAATGCGATCGGGGGCCGAGAGACCAGGGGGCCAACGCACAACAGATAAGTGCGAGGCCACATGGGGTGTGCTAATAGGACCAAGAGCCAAAGATTTGGGGGCTGCGCACAATATATATGAAAAATTGGTTTTTAAACTATAGTATATGGTTTTTTAATGATTTTATCAACAAATTTGGGGGATTTTGGTCTTTTTTGGGGGATATTGGGCCCTTTTTTAGGCCAGATCTTGGGGGGAAGTTGGGAGATGGTTACCAACTTCAGATCTATATAAACCAGGGCTTCTTGAATCCATAGGAGGACATTCAAAGCAGGTTTATGCTGAAGATTTTCCAAGCCAAAGCCATTTTTATGGAGGGAAGCTATTGAGGAGCACACCTTTGCAGGCCATTTTTGGGAGCTCTGGTCATCCGATTTCAGTGTCGTTTCTTTTGTTGGGTTCTAGAGATCTGGTAGAACAAGACCAGATCAATTTTGTAACCTTTTGGCATTGATGTGATGTACTTATAAATCTTTGAACATAAATAAAAAAGCTTCACTCACTGAGACAAAGGCCCGAAGACGTAGGTGAGATTGCCGAAATCCGTTATCACTTAGGTGTTCTATGGTTTGTTGTTATTCTTGCTTTATTTCAGATCTGTATATGTTTATGTAGTTGTAATATTTCTTCCACATTCATTCAACTTCCTAATTGGTTAATTAACACATGCATATTAACTCAACCATTGTCGTATAAAAGATCTTTTCAGATCAAGTGGTATCAGAGCTAGTTGATGTTTGGATTTGAGTTTTGCATGTTAACTAGGGAAAAGCTACATCGTGGTGAAGGCGAGCTTGTTGAAGAGAATCCATTGATTGGATTGAGAAAGAAAACTTCTCAAAGCAAGAAGATGGCATCAGAAGAGAGACTTTCTCAGGATGAGAAAGAGTTTCAAAAAACTTTCTTTGCCATGTTGGAGATGATGAAGGTTTTGTATTGGGATTACTTGGAACGAAAGAGACCAAATCTGGGTGAATCTTCAAAGGGAAAAAGTAAAGAAGGAGAGGATCCTCCTCAAATTCTTCCTTCACCTCCATATTCGCCTCCTTCTTCTCCTTCTTCTTCAAGTTCAAGTTCTAAATCCAATGCAAAGAAACATGTTCATAAACATAAGAATGAAATGTCTTTATTCAAACTTGATGTTAAATTCGAATTACCCATGTATGATGGTGAAGTTAATGCAGAGAGACTTGATAATTGGGTCAGACAGATGGAGGTGTATTGTAGTGTGCAACAGATCAAGGATGAGGCAACTCAGATCAAGTTGGCATCCCTTAGACTTGCAGGCACAACACTCATCTGGTGGCAAAGCAAGTTGCAAAATGGCATGCAACAAGTGGGTAATGTATTTCCATCATGGCAAATTTTTATTTCTTCACTTAGAAATAAATTCTATCCTTTGGGTTATAAATAAAAAGCGTTAATTGAATGACAATATTTAAAACTAAGAAAATGACAAACAATGCAAGAATACACATATGGCTTTTGTAAAATGGCATTGATGTTAGATATTCCTTTACATACCCAAGAAACTCTTATGAAGTATATAGGAGGTTTACCTGCACATATTCGAAATACTGTATTCATGTTTGGACCTACTAATCTTGATGACATTTTAGTTCAAGCGACATACATCGAAGCAGGGAAAACAAGTGTTGGTGTATCAGGGGAATCATCTTCAAGGAAAGAGGACAAAAGGAAGTGGCATGCCAAAAAGGTAAGTTCAATGGAAAGAAAGGAAGAGAAGCCCTCTTGCAAGCATTGCAAGAAAGAGGAGCATGATGAGGATCGTTGTTGGAAATTGCATCCCGAGAAGAGACCAAAGTGGTTCAAGGAAAGGAAAGGGAGGCAGACAGTTGTAGCAACAACACGACCCACATACTTGGGATCATATTTAGGTGATGAATATAAAGTCTCATTGGTTGGTATGATAGGTAAAATTGGTGAAGGATTTGATTGTAGAAGTAACTTGTTTCACATAAGGGTCATTATGAGGCACACTAAGATTGACACATTGATAGATAGTGGATCTCAATCTAACTTAATTTCAAAGGAATTGGTTAAGAAATTGGGGTTAAAAACATAGATACATCATAAGCCCTACACACTTAAATGGATAAGAAACAAGCATCAAATGCACATAACCAAGCAGTGCACATTAAAATTTGCAATTTCATCTAATTTTATGGGCGAGGTAACATGTGATGTGGTGCCACTAAGTGAATGTGGAATGGTCTTAGGTAGCCCACACTTGTATGATCGTAAAAAAATCTTCTATAGGACAAAGAATCACTATCATTTAACCAAAGCAGGTCAAGAATATGTGGTTCATGCTCATCATTTAAAGAAAAATAAAACTCTTCAAACTATGGAACAATTAAGAAAGGCGGCTCAAGCAAGAAACACACCTATAATTGTTTCAAATCAAGTAATAGATCTTAAGCAAGAACATGATATGATTGTAGAATGGAAAATCAATCACACTTTGCTTCAAGATAAGCTTATGTCATGCAAATATTACAAACATATCAACCCATTTGCAGTCATATTTTTGATGCTATCATTAGTAATGTTGTGTACATGGATGATAGTGGTTTTAGTAAGATGTGACAAGGTACAAATGGCGAACAATATGTTGTCAGTTGTCATGATTGTGTTACAGATGATCTTGATGAGACAGGTGCACAAGACATAGTTCAAAGATAGGGAACAAGTCAAGTGGCCTATCCCAAGCTTGATGATTGGTCAGTAACCTTTTGTGGGACCAAAAGGTCCTTAGTGGGGAGGTGTGATCCAGAATTGGATCCAGGAGATTGATAGGGCTCAGAAAGGCCTAAAAATAAAAGTTGTTGGAATGGATTCAAAACGGACATGTGCCTAGGCCTCATCAATATGAACCCAACACAACTTGAATGGGCTCAAATGGATGTCATATTATCCTGATATTGTGATTTTTTTGTTTGGTCAAATAGGGAAAAATGTTGACTATATAGTCCATACAGTGCCACGTGCCAACTGACTATATAGTCCGTACGTCCATACAGTTGATGTGGAAAGGCACAGTTGGTGATGACATGGAAGCATCTGGAGGTGACACGTGGTAGGGTGACTGGGCGTACAGATGGATGACATGTCAGGTAGGTACAGGTGGACTAATCTGGGAGTGACATGTGTCACCCTTGCAATGGTGACATGTGGCACGTCCATACGGATGACATGGTAGGTATATGTGGCAGACAAGTGGACCATTCAGTGTTCGACACATGGCATGTTTTCAACAAATGGCATGGTGCCATGTGGCCCAGACATGGGCTGCCACATGGCACCCACGTATTGGCTGCCAGTTTTGGAAAAATATTGGAGTCTACCGAGTTCGACTGCAAGACCTCCTGGGGCGCCAAAGATTTCGTGTAGGCTGGGATACCAACCCGCCCACAGGTGGTACTTAACTGTATAGTGGCCCCACTTTATTTTAAAGTTGAATGTTGGTTCGTTTGGGCGGAGAAAGGGCTGGGGCTAGCCCCAACCCTTAGTGTAAGCCATACCACAAGACCTGTAATATATCAGATATAAAATGTATGCAGAACATAAATAAAATGCTAGTAATGGTAGAATAACAATAATATAACCAGAACATTCACCACAATAACATGGAAATGATATAAGAATAACAACATAAATAACACTTTG